>CAJPEX010001449.1:0-57577 GCA_905338405.1 Notodromas monacha | reverse complement strand
TCCTATTCCTCAAAGGCATTTTAATTATCATATGAATTAATGATATGAAACTTGAATTGTTGATTGAATTATTCGAGCGACACCTGTATGACGCATGTAGACTTGCGGTGAGGATACTGCGGGCATTCGCCGTGCCTGGCTGTGCGCTGTACGGTTAAGTTGGGGGGCAGTATCGAAGTGTACCCAAACTTTGAACTGTGAAGGGAGACCCCCAACATTTCTGCCACAGAAGTGGAACATTCATCAGGCTGTGCTCAATGATCTTGGCGCGACAAAAAATTTCAGTGAAGCCTGGAATTGCTATTTCAATGGCCTGGTTGGAAATAAAAATCCCACCATTTGGTTAATAATTCGCTGCCTGAAACAAGATGCTGCATTAGTTGCTACAACGCTGAAGAAATTTGACGAAGATGGGGCCATTCCACATAAGCAAGTGTAGACTGTTGAGAGATATCGCCAGAAAGAACTGCGTCAATTGTGCAAAGATTATCAAAGCCAACTTATTGAACGTTCGGATTTCTTGGAAAATATTTCAAAGACTATTAATTTTTTGTAAATGAACACATTTCCACCAATGACTACGGAAAACTACCAGTATTAAAAAAAAATTCGGGGCTTTCATCACATGGAAGGACGGATAGAGACATTTGTGGCGGGGATTTCGTGTCAGTGCTATCGTCGCGCGGGGATTCCATGTCCCAGGCTTTCGTGTCCCGGGGACCCCGTTATAAACCCACTCACCACATTTCACTACAATTTATTCTTTTTTAAATTTGCACGTTCAGGATCCGGGAATGAATATTTCCAGTCCATGGAGAGAATTCCAAAAAAAGGGTATCAATTTATTTTGAATCTCGAATACAGCAGTACAGCATGTGTATATGCTTTCCTGTTCAATGCAATTCTTCTTCCCAACTCAGGTGTGAGCTAAGTCGAATAGATTTTTTTTAATCTGAAAAATGCTAACAAATCATGAAGAATTTAATAATGAGGGTAAAATTGGTGCGATATTCTCAGCCCTAAACTCATGGATAAATGATTTGAGGAGATGATACTGTACTGCACTTATTGGAGGCGAGGGTTCATTTGACTTATTATCATAAATTCATTTTGAAAAGCATCAAGTTGAGTTATTCTACATCGCTCTTCCTCTTACTGCCTTCCCATAGAATAACAGACCAAAGGCTTCTTTTGAAATTCAAAAATTATGGAGTTGGGAGGTTGGGGGGGGGGCGGGTAGAGTCTTACATCAGTTATATGGAGGTTTATATTTTTACATTGCCTCGATTCCTCTTAAACGGAATTCAGATATACTGTACAGCAGTACAGTACTGCTGTATTACGTGCAGTATAACATGGATGGTTCATCATTGAGAAAGCGGGGTTTTGTTACTCAGAGAAATCGTCGCTGTGGATGTCCGCCTCGTTCTTTGTCTTCCCTGTAAAGTTACGCGGTTTGAAAAGTAAGACTCGTAGTTCAGTCCCTTCACCTACTACCCGAGTCCTCCTGCTACGAGTCAGCCGGGATACTCAGTAATACCTAGCGAGATATCAATCGAAACTGCCTCCCCGTGTTGTCTGTTCTGCGAATATCGAATAGCGGCGCGTGTCGTGATGTGATCTGTTGCGCAATTAGAGGTCGTTTCCAATTTTCGGTGAAATCTTGTTAACCTGGCGAAGGGTCTATACTCCGCGCGTCACTGCGAGAGCTGAAACCAGGAAGTGGCATGCGGTTCTTTGTGATCAAGTCGCGTTCAGATTATCGTCGTTTCTTGCGCGTTCAGTATACCTCGGTCATGACTGAACATGTATTTTTAACTTCTGGTGTTTCAGAAATTCTCGAAGGTTTGTGAAGTGGTGATGGATAAAGCGAACGATGGAGACGGATCTTCCATGTTTTCTTTCTACGAGCCTTCCATCCCAGGTTTGTAGGTTGTGGTGGGTCTGCGTGCTTCTTTGCTCACGTTGTAAACCCAGGCTCCAGAATTGCATGTTTTGATTCCATGATTTCATTTCGCTTCCAGTGACCGCCAGCCCAAACGTGGGGTCTTTGTCCCCGTATTTGAACTTCGATCCGGCTTTCATTTCTCCCACGGGCCAGCCAGAATTCATTTTCCCTGAAGGCGCATCGCACAAACGTGGCCGATTCGAGTTGGCGTTTTCCCAGATCGGTGGTTCTGTGATGGTAGGTGCGGCTGCTGGCGGTGTAAATGGTCTTTATGCTGGCCTTCGAGATACTGCCCTCGCTGGTCATTCGGGAGCCATACGTAGAACTCAGTGAGTGTTTAAGGAGGATTCTTTTTCAGTTAATTTCGTGCAACCTGGTTGCAGGCTTTTAAATTACGTATTCAAACGAGGCTCCGCCAGTGCGAACGTTCTTGGAGTCCTGGCAGTCATGTATAGTGGTTTCGGAGTTCTTCTGTCTTATGGCAGAGGTGTGGATGATGAGTTGAACACGTTAGCTGCAGGTACTTCCACCGGGCTTCTGTATAAATGTTCAGGTGAGAGCTCAATGCAATTTCATCGTTGTTCAACGGTTCACAAAAGTTCCTGTGTTCGCACAGCATTTATGTTCGTTCAATTGTATTTAATGTTTTTCACGGTCATTCCAGCGGGCTTGAAACGATGTGCGATGGGTGGACTGGCAGGACTCGGAGTGTCGGCCCTCTATGTTGCTCTCACCTCCAAAGACAAGCTGAAGGAGATGTCTCGACATTATACCTAGTGACAGCGACCAATAGTGATCTTAGTTAATGCTGGGGATTCTTTTATCACTGTATCGAAGTTCCGACGATTCTCTCATGTTGTTTGTCTGAATTGAGTTCGCAATTTGTGTCCAAACGGAAGCAAATTCCACGATGTCCGCGAAATTCGATCTCGCGTCAAGAAGAACTTCTTATTTGCAGTACTCGATGTGGTCTCTCCTGATGGGAGGCAATTTTGCGCTGTGATCCGAAGTGATCGGGGTGCTTGATATGCATAACCCGGAAACCGAGAGTACATACGGGCAGAATATCGGCCGGTGAGATTTCAATAGAAATGCAATTTTTTTCATTGGGAATGAGGTCGCAGACTGTACTGTATTTGCTATTTGGCGACGCATTCCAGTTCAGTGATTTCTGGAGATTCAAAATTACTTTCTCTGGGAATAGATTGCTGCTGAGGAATGCTTCCCAAAGCTCGTTGGACGAAAGTTCGCAGAAACCCCTGAGTAAGAAGGGGTCGTCATTGGATCGGTCTCCGTGTAAGAACAAGCATCATGCGAGGAAACTACTGGAAGGAATGCAATTACTGCGAGGGTGAGTCAGTTGCTTTGACTAATGTGAAGATCGGAAGCATGACATATCAACGGACAGGGAGCGGATGTTGTGCGACGTGGTTCTCGTAGCTGGAGGAGCGGAAATTCCGGCCCACAAACTGGTTCTTGCTGCATCTAGTCCTTACTTCTTTGCCATGTTCAAAGACTTCGAAGAAAAAAATTTAGACAAGATAACAATTGGTGAAATCGACGCTGATGCTTTGCGCCTTCTTGTTGAATACGTCTACTCGTCTGAAATTAAAGTCACGGAAGAAAACGTTCAGGTTTGTTGGTATTCATTGAAGTTCTTTATATCTTGGAGATCATCATATGCACATATTTTTCAGAATCTCTTACCGGCTGCGAACATTTTGCAGCTTACCGCTGTGCGTGATGTTTGCTGTGAATTTTTGCTGGGCCAACTTCATCCATCTAACTGTTTGGGGATAAGATCATTTGCAGACCTTCATGGCTGTCAAGATCTGTGCACATCAGCACAGGCCTACGTTGAAATGCATTTTGAGTAAGTTTCATGCCGTGGTTCTAGTTGGTTACCATCCCGTGGGAAGAAATCTCTTCATCCCATATGCTTTTTCAGCGAAGTGGTCGAAACGGACGAATTCCTTGCGCTGAAGGGGCTGCAAGTGTGTGAGCTTATATCGTCGGATCGTTTGTCGGTTTCTTCGGAAGAAAAGGTGACAGGCATGTTGTGAAAAGCTTGTTTTCTTGAGGCTAATCAATCAAGTTCCAGGTGTTCGAGTGTGTTATAGAATGGGTACAACATGACATCGAAGAAAGACTCCAAAATCTACCCGAGTTGATGGAGCATGTGCGTCTTCCCCTGCTTTCAAAAGATTATTTGGTTCAACGAGTGGAGGTTGAACCATTGCTGAAGAAATCATCCGCGTGCAAAGATTTTCTGATAGAGGCGCTGAAGTATCACTTACTTCGTGATAGCCAGAAGCGCGCCTTTAGGTGGGTTAGAAAAATGCCTGATTTGGACCGATTTAATTTGTTGGAAACATATCTTGACTTATCTCTTCAGATCTATTCGAACGCGACCGCGGCAGCCTGTTGGATCGCCGAAGATGATGTTAGTCGTGGGTGGACAAGCACCTAAAGCCATAAGAAGTGTGGAATGCTACGATTTCACAGAATGCCAATGGACAATGGTCCAAGAAATGCCAATACGCCGTTGTAGAGCTGGTCTCGTCGTTGTCGGAAATGAGGTAATCTAATCATTCTAATGTGAAATCAAGATCCCCAGTTGATACATTTTCTTCACTTTCACCGTGATAGGTGTGGGCTGTTGGTGGTTTTAATGGTTCTTTGAGGATTCGTGCAGTTGATGCGTACGATCCTACGACGGATAGTTGGTCAGCCATGCCACCAATGGAAGCTCGCAGGTCTACATTGGGAGTAGCTGTCGTGAATGGACTAGTCTATGCAATAGGTGGCTTTGATGGTTCCTCCGGACTGAGTTCCGGAGAAGTGTGTGACCCGAAAACTGGGGAATGGCGAAGCATTGCTGCTATGTCTCTGCGGAGATCATCCGTAGGCGTTGGAGTCATGGGGAATCTCTTATATGCGGTGTGTTTTTTTTCGAACATTTTTACTGTTCCGATATGTACGTCACCCAACTTTAACCGTGACATTCACCACTTTTTTCAGAAGTGCGACATTTTACTGTTGCGTCAACCCCTGTGCAAATTTCTCAGAATTCCTTCATTCGAGTTTTAGTGCTGATCGCACGCACGGTACTCTCAATATTGAAGTTCAAGTTCTGACGCATGAGAGAATATTGCCTTCATATTCTAGCAACTACACGTAATAACGTTAAATCTGGTTTTAATTGCATTGGTTAATGCTCTCGTGGTACAGTACTTTTTCGGTTAATTTGCAAGTTTCCCGAATCTGTATATGTTCACTGAATTATATTTGAAAAATTTTGTATTGCTCGTCTTGAGATATTTGCGGACTGGAATCGGTGAAGTCTAGCTTCCGCCATGACTATGATAACCCAAAGCAAAGAGATGCACTGAACATCGTGTCGGTTATAATTAATTGCGTACCAGGTGAGAAGGCCAGGTGCTTCTTGGTTTTTTGATTAGGTTGTCGACGTTGTGAAAAGACCTCCTCCTACGGAGCACTTTCGAGGTTTCTCATTTGAAAACATTTTTTGTTACAGGTCGGGGGATACGACGGTGTGTCTCGCCAGTGTCTTAGTTCTGTTGAGTGCTACAATGTGGAGACGAATGCTTGGACTATGGTGGCCGAAATGACCGCACGTCGCAGTGGGGCTGGTACGTGATACCGTGCGAAGTCATTTTCTTTCATGAATCATGATCGATTTTCTGAAATTATTTTATTTTTCAAAGGTGTGGGCGTTTGCAATGGGATTTTGTACGCCGTTGGCGGTCATGATGGTCCTTTGGTAAGGAACAGTGTGGATGCGTATAATCCTGAGCGCGACGTTTGGTATCCTGTGGCCGAAATGGCGTCATGTCGTCGGAATGCCGGTTAGTATTGTATTATGAAGGGAAACATCCCATTTGTTTGAGACTTTACAGTAAGTTCGAGAATAAATTTCGCTTTCATGCATGAAAAATTTCTTCCAGGCGTGGTTTCGCTGAATGGTTTGCTGTACGTTGTCGGAGGAGACGATGGATCCTCGAACTTGTCTACTGTTGAAGTATACAATCCTGAAACTGACACTTGGACGATGTTGCCTCATCGAATGCGACAAGGACGTAGTTATGCTGGCGTCGTGATTATTGATAAACCTGTGTCTAGTTATGATAGCTTTGATTATAGACGATTCGCAAAGGAATCTGCTTCTGAGTAGCGTACGTGACACTTCCCGAATCCCTGGCTTTATTCTGATCTTATCCATTTCTTTTGGTCCCGAGTTGGTGAAAGGGTTGTGCATGTGATTTGAATGAGGAATGATTATGTGATTCATTTCCCCAAGTGCCTTTTGCATTGGGTGTTCCGTGCGAACATGCGACCGCTGCACCCCTGCCGGATTTTATTACAACGGGTTTTGTAGGATCAACAGTGTCTTGATTCTTTGTTATTACGAAGTCTTGTGCGTTTTTGACATTCCTTTTTCTTTGTTTCCAGGCTCTGTATTGATAGAATTATGCGCATCCTCGCTGTCTCGATTCTATTCGTCGCTAGTAAGTTCTGCTGAATCCCGTGACCGATCCGATTTGCTCATTTTACTTAATATTTCAGCTGCTTTGGTGGCGAGCGAAGAAAACTGTTCCGATGGACCGAAGATGTGGTGCTCTACTTTGAAGTAAGTGGACTATTTGGAATGCTTTACATAATTTAAATTTAATCGTTCTGCTTTCTAGAAATGCGAAGACATGTAACGCAATGGAACATTGCATTCAAGCTGTGTGGGGAGCTCAAAAGTATCCCGAAGATTCGGACGTCCCGTGTCATCAGTGTAAGGAGTTCGTTACTGAAGCTCGGGATTTTTTGAAGAAAGGGAAACCTGGGGTGAGTCCTCGCGTGGGGAAGCCTCCGTGACCGAATGATGATGTGATTCGCGACTTCGCTGTTTTTGCAGAAATCTGTGCGAGATATGTTCCAAGACAATTGCAAAAAGTCGCCATATGCGTGGATTGTCGCGGAATGTGTCTCCCTGTCCGAAGGCTACGAATTCGAAATCGAGCGTCTCGTTGTGTCCACGCTTGAACCATTGTCCTTGTGCACCGCTGCCCGTTTCTGCAATAACAAGAAGATCGATGAAGGTATTGCTGAAACAAAAAGCCAACAAGCTCCGAAAATTGAAGAATCTGGACCTTTTGTAAACCTCAACGACGACACCGAGATTTTCTACAACGAATGTGACGTTTGCCAAGCTAAGATGGGCCAGTTGGCGATTCACTTCAAAGCAATGACGGATGTTGATGTTATGGATCGCTTATTCATGGTTGGTAGTACAGTACTGTACTGCATATTTTCTGCGTAGAAAACGTTTCTATCGGTGAAAATTGTCGCGTACGTTTTTATAGGTTTGTGGAGAGTTCGGTTCTTACTCGAGCAGCTGCTCAGCGCTTGTCATGGCTCATTTCGACAAAATGAGGACGTGGATTGAGAATCGATTGAAGCCGGTGGACCTGTGTCAGTTGACGAATAAGTGCATGCAACCTGATTCGAACAAGCGTGGGGTTTTGAAAAATGAAGACACGTGCGAAGTCTGTACGGATACGTTGAACAACTGGCGGTCAATCTTGGTTCTGAATTCAACTGAGGAAGATTTCAAGGAGCTTTTGCTGGACGTATGTACGGAAGTAGGCTTCTTGGTTGACCAGGTAAGAAAAACCAGGTCTGGCTCATGTGAATATAGCTTGTTGCACAGCGTTAGCAACTGGGCATTGAATTCTTGGAACGATGAGCTACTTTCGAAAATTCTTTCCTGCTGTCGTCGGGGGGATTTTGTGAAGAAATTTAAGCGTTTTAGTTCTGTTCTTTCGCGACCAATTACAGTTCAGTACTAATGAAATGCTTTTGGTTCATAAAAATGAATTGAATCATTGATTTCAGTGCCGAGATGTTGTGGATCAATACTACGTACCCCTGTACGACTGGCTGATACACCAGTTCCAGCCAAAG
The DNA here is from genome assembly GCA_905338405.1 of Notodromas monacha. Lineage (NCBI taxonomy): Eukaryota > Metazoa > Arthropoda > Ostracoda > Podocopida > Cyprididae > Notodromas > Notodromas monacha. The sequence goes on along the minus strand of CAJPEX010001449.1, from coordinate 49,653 downwards.
GTGATCTGCAAAGACATCGGATTTTGTTCTTCAACTGGAGATTTGGAAGTATGTACAGACCATTCATTTCCATGCATTGTAAATTTTGTTGAAATAAATTTCCTGCAACACCCCCATTTGCTACTACCCCTTTTCAGGCAGATGTTTGGCCTGTCCTCCCCGTCAACGATGAAGAGATCGCGGCTCCGATCTCCAGCAAAGTTAACCTTCAGCCCCAAATTTACGACAGGGGTGGTTTGGTGAAGGATGGGCCTTTGGAAAGTGACGCCTCTTGGTTTGACAACATTCCGGATGCTATTCGTCATCCGCTGCTGCCTGTTAACGTTGGTGAGTCCAAACTATGGGAAAGAAAGAGAGGTTGTGTACCCAACAGCCTTTTCTCGCAGTTATCAACCCAATGAGTGAATCCACCGCGCAGCCCTTACCTGAGAATAAGCTTCCGAGTCCGATAGAACTTGCTGGATCCGAATCATGCGCTATCTGCCAAACTGTTCTGCATGAGATTGAAAACCAGCTGTCAGACGGACAAACTCAGGTATCCTAAATCCCCTGGTTGACGTTGGCGGTGATTTAATGTACAGTATTTTTGGATTACCAGGATGAAATCAAGAACATCGTTGAAAACATTTGCGATCGCTTGCCTACCGGCATTGACCAACAATGTCGCGGCTTTGTTGAACGATATGGAAGCTTCGCCATTGAACTTCTGGTGCAAAAAATTGACCCAGCGAGTGTGAGTTGAAAAATGTTCGTGTGGCGTGATAAAATTCCTCAACTTGGAGTATACCTTTGCACGCAGGTTTGTCCAAAGTTGAATCTTTGCCCAGAGGGTATCGAAATCGAAATTTTCTCCCTCGACGGTGGAGAATTCCCCAAAATTGTTTCCTATGATTTGGAGGCGAACTTGGCACCGCAGCAAGAAACCGTCACTTGCGTCATTTGTGAATATGCCGTCGGAACGTTGCAGCAAATCCTGGGGGAAAATGCAACTCAAGATGAAGTTCGCGAGGCTTTGGATTCGTTGTGCGATCGGCTCCCGGATAAAGTCGTTGGAGAATGTCGATTGTTTGTCGACGCTTATTCTGCAGAAGTCATCGACGCTGTTCTTCTCAATCTTACTCCACAGCAAACTTGCCGTTATTTGATGTTGTGCACTCCTCCGAAGCCAGCAATCATGGGTGAGTTAATTGAGAAGATTATGTTCACGTTCTACCTGATCAGGTACCAACTGTACGCGGCCTTCCTTTCAGCTCCAGCTTTATCCATGCCCTTACCTCATAGTAGTTTCAATATTTAAGATTCTTTCAACTTGGCCAAATTCTATAAATCCCCTCGGAGGCCCGACGATTTGTCTGGACGATTCATTTGCAAATCCATTCTGGAAGTTCTGGGAGTTGAGCGTTCGAAGTGTTTGGGGTGATACAAATGATACAAACTTACTGTGTTTGAATTACCCATTTTTTCATCAATTTTACAGTTTTTCGACACCCTACATTCCAATTTCGTATGGAGTCGAGTGTGTTCTTAAGGCGTTTCAAGGAACTCTTGCTCTTATCGTTTCAAGAAACTCTTCCTATTATAGTTCTGAAGCCTCTTTACTTCGAATGAAGTACTGTACAGTAAATTTATTGAATTTCAAATTTTTTTATTCTGTAGATCAAAAGACGGACCTGACAGTGGAAGATTTGGTCGCATCGACGAAGGAAAGCACTGAGCTTGAAAGGGCGTTGGCGACTCCTGGATGCATCCTTTGCGAATTTATCATGCGCCAATTGGATGAAATGTTGAAGAACAATGCGACCGAGGAAAATATTGAAGCGAATTTGAAGATGGTCTGTAGTGTTTTACCGAAGACCATTCGCACCGATTGCGACAATTTCGTCGCCCAGTACTTCAAAGCCATTATTGATACGTTGGAGAACGTTCCTCCTCATGAGGCCTGTTCCGTCATCGCGTTATGCGCTTCTCGTCCCACTCACGGTGAGCTGCCTTGGTTTGAATTACCTGACCTTCGTTTATATTGTACGATGTAAATTTCTCATGAATAAATGCCTTCTGTTTTTGTCATGTCATAAACTGCGAGTTATTCGACTGAACGGACACGGGTTGTCCGTAATGTAGTTTCTCTTTCAATTTTATTGTCCGAGTCAAATGGGTCGACATTTTTGTTCTTAATCCGGGACGAGGATTAATATTTTTTTTATCATCTCGATTTGCAGGTAAAGAAAACTTCCGCATCCAGAAGGAGACGATGCGTTGTCTCATTTGCAAGGATTTGATGGGCTTTTTGGAGGAAATTATTTCCGACGACAGAATCGATCATGCAATTGGAGATGACCTGGAAAAGCTGTGCAAGTATTTGCCGAAAGGAGTTGGCAAGAAGTACAAGGGTCAAGTAAGCTCGTCTTCCTGATTTTTCATCTTCCGAAATTTAACGCCGATTGGATTATTTGAATAGTGTCGGGACATAATGGAGGATTATGGTCCCTACGTCGTTAGTCTCATCGCAACTTTGAAAAAGCCGCAAGAGTTGTGTTCTTACATCGATATGTGTGACGCAATTCCCGGAATGGCTCAGATCGACCCTAACGTGGAAAACTGCGAATTAGGACCGAAGTATTACTGTGCCAAGATGAGCCGGGCTAAGGCTTGTGGCGTAAGTTTTTTTTTTTACTATCAAGATTATAATTGAGCGCATGCCGACTTCGTGATGCGAGGGCTATGTTGATTCAATGTTAATGCTCTTCAGTAGTCTTCTGGAATTCTTCACGAGCACTTCTATTTTTTCAATTACAGAAAGTGTCGTTCTGCAACGAGAACATCTTGACCCTGAAGAAGACCAAGAAATCCTCCGTGAAGAAGTTGAAGCATTAGAAGAAGTGGAATTCGCGGGGCCTGAGATAGAGCAAGTCGAACCTGAGCATATTCAATGAAGCCCCTTCGAAATCTAAAAAAAGTACGAGGCAGAATTTGAATTTATTTTTCCAGCTTCTACGGTTGTAATTTGCGGGCGCACCTGTTCTATTGTCGTTCCGAAAAATCCGTCGCATGTCAAGATGTCTTAGCCATTCGCCATTTGCTTGAGGCGTTGTGTGATTTCATGAAGGGGATTATGTATAGGGGAAAGATAAGGTTGATTGTGATCGAAGGAAGATTTCAAACGCGTGTGACTTTGATTGTCTCGCGTGGAGTTGAGTAGTAATGTAGTTTCAGAAGGCCTGATTAAATTTCTGATCTGCCGCGTACAAAGTTGCATGATGATTTTCTGTTTCCCTCTTTTTGCGTCCTGCACTCGTTCTTTGCACAGATAGCACCTAAACGCTCTTCGCTTTATCACGCTGGGATTCACGCCCCGTTTTTATCATTCGAATCGTATCTTCATTTATTTTTAGTGGAGCATTGAGATTCTCGCAGTGTATATCCTGATCAAGATTTCAAATACATCGTGTATCATTTTGTAAAAAAGAAATGCCTTCGCTGACTTCATCCACGGTTCAAATTTTCGGAGACGCGGTTTTATCGCCCCCGCAAAAGAACTAATCCTCTGAAAAAAAAAACGTAAAATATGAGGTCAGTTTTCAGTGATGCCTGACTGAGTGACAACTTCGCATCGAAGTTTTACATTTATCACAAGGAAGCCCGTGCGCGAGTGCTGAAGCTCCGCCGAAAATCCCGTGCATAGAATTTCTTACGATTTGAGTTGTCCGAAAATTCCCGATTTAAAGATTTAAAGTACAGCACCATACAGTTGTTCGTATATTCTGCTATCGCATCGGCAAATTTTTTTGGGGGTGTGAATGGTTCCCGAAGTAAAAAAAAATCTTAACTTTTTTTTGTTCCCTAATCTTAGTCCGGTTAATCGGATATCATGCACAGAAGTTTCTCAAAATTTGGTAAGAAAATTTAGCTGTGCGTCTAGGAATTATAATGCGAATTTAACTGGGATTAAAGCGAAAGTTTTCCCACTTTCTTATACTGAAAACCGTGCTGGTCTGCATCTTGCACGAGGATACATGGCACAGTACAAAAGTCCAGTACCTGCGGAAGTGCGGAGTCTTGACAAAAATCCAACCTCGAAAATGCTCCGACATGAACTCGTAAACATGTCATCATACGCCGTGTGTTGATAATTCATCCCCCCCCCCAAGCAGTCTTCCCGCTGGTGCAGGGATGCTTTTTCCGGGGTTATTTCCATTTTCAGGAACTTCTGCATGCATGAAACAGCATGTGCACTGCTTCGTAAAAATACTCCTTCTTTCAGCGTGCCTAAACTATGAGGCGACGAAATTCAAGTGATCAAGTTTTATGCATCAAGAAGTTTTCTGCTGGTGTTCATCGGGGAGAGGGGGGGGGGTGAATTGGTCGACTTCTGCGATACTTCGGGCAGGATTTCGATCATCATCCGGGCACGAGGATTGCTCCCTTAATTCTTACCCCAGCCAACTTCCTGTCATTCCCTCGTACCCCTGTTGTTTGCGAACCGTGAACATGAAGCCATGGCATTGAAACCATGCAGCAGCACCTGGAGGCTAAACGCAAGGGGGGTCAGAGGTTCAATACGCCGTGCATCCGCCGCGGCGGAAACGAGGTGGGGGAGTGGATAGCGTTGCTGTTACCTCAGGAACAGCTGGCATGAGTCAACTGCCGAAAGCTGAGGTACATGACATCACATGCATCCAGCAGACTGGGTTTTACAGCGCAACGGCGCCCGTACTCGCACAAGTGATGTTGTAGACTCGTAGTCTTTACTTCTATCTGATGAGGATGGCCGATTTTCTGCCTATTTTATGGAATGTGTGCTATTAATACGCGAGATCATCCCCTTTAAGTCATGTACTGTACTGTGTTAAATAAAATTGCTGCAATGAATAAGAGACCATGCATATAAATATATACAGCATAGATCTTTTGAGCATAGATTACGTGACTTGCAGCGCTGGTCTTCAGAAATTGTGAAGGAAACGTATCTGCTATTCACTCAGGTCTATCTATAAATGGTTCAGGTTTCAGTTATAGAATAAGCTAGAAATCAATTACATTGCGCTGAATTTGGAGGTTGACGTTGATGCGTTCCTTAAATTTTGATTGCAATTATAGACCACTCATCCATCTCGCTGATGCTGAACAAATGCATCATATAATGCTGATCGAGGAGCATATTCTTTAAGCCTCCGTGTTCTCGCGGAAAATGAAGCAAACAAATGGTGGACTAAATGGCATCCAGGCCATAAAAGATTGCGATGCATGCTTCCAAGCTAACATGCATGCATACAGCAATAAGTTTATGATGCACTCATTTTAATTGCTACAGGAGAAACATTTCTTAATACGCAACCTGTGAGCATATGATTTGCAGTGCAAATACTGTATTACTATTTTTTAGCGGAGCGCATACAAACGGAATGGCGCCAGTATAAAAAAAAGGGAATGTATCCGCTAGATTAAAAAATTTTCACACTAAACTGGGCCCGTTTTTTAAACGAGTCCCGTACCTCGCTGTAGTATTTTTAGAAACTTCATGAACACCCACCATTTTTGGGCCATGACTTGCTGTACACGCGTGCCCCACCGGATGCGTCACGGTTCTCTTGATCTTGATGCGTTATACGCCGAAATTTTCAGCTGCGTATATTTAGTACATGGCAATAATTAACACAGCGTCACCTGGCCCTCAGAAACTCCCAAATGTTTAGAACAAGGCGTCACTATGAGAAAGTTACGCAATTTGGTAGTATGTTCCTTAAAATAAAGAAGTACCGAATTACTCCTCGAAGTACCCTTTAAAACGGCGAACAGTAATTCAGTAAAACAATTCAGTGCATAAAATTGGTGCTATTATTTCCCCTGCAGTCGGTCAAGCAAAGGAACTCACGGCGAAGTGCGAAGAATATCCTGGAGGAAGTTGGAGAGCGAAAATTAACCCGCTAAGAGGAAGTTAATTTTATAACGTCAGTTAACAGTTCGCGAAAGGGAAATTTTCGCCAACCCGGCTGTCATTTTCTTTTCAACAGTGAAACATGACGTCGTGGTTGGATGCAAATTTCCGGGGAGAGAGTCGTTAGTCTTTGGAGGAATGGTTTACTGTCGCAACACGTCCTCTCGTGTATAGGTGCTGGACAGAAGTATAGACGCGGAAAAAATTAGTCGAGTCTTTCAAGTTTTATTATTGTCCCAGATGGCGCAAATTCGACTGCGACATCCGACTTGTTGATATCTCGGAATCAGTAAGTCGCAGTTGCTCCACTTTCCATATACAGGTAACTTCCTCCAGCATGAAACAGGTGATGAATCCTTATTTATGCGAAGACATACGCCGAACATTCCGAGGCTCACCCTTATTTTTCCATACTTCTCAATCGAAGTAATAAAAATCTCTTTCGGGATTCTAAGGAACACGAATGCTCATTTACAAACTATCAGAAACACACACAAAATACTATATAGGGAAAGCATGAAACCTTTTGCCAAATGCCGATGAATGAAATCTAAAATTGAAGCGCACTTGAATTTTCTTCCCTGCATGAATAAAGTCCTTGAAGATAAATAGTTCGATTGAATTTCGAAAAAATTAAACTTCCGGGAGAAAAATGGCCATTCCTCACATTTCCACTTCGATTTTTTATTTGCAGAATTTGATCCAGATCGCGCTTGAAAAGATTCTTACTCAGCCATGGAAATATATTTCATTGCTTAATTATATCATAATCACTACAATTACCGCAGATTTCTGCACCTCACCGTCAGCTACAGCAGGTTTCATGCAATCTGAGGCGCAATTGATTTATAAAATCTATCTTTTGTGAAGCGAAATTGAAAACACGTGCCTCAAAATTCTATAAACATTACGTGATATTATTCTAAGTTAAGTGAAACACATTTGATGCTCGTTCTTTCAGAATTGTATCAGGATTTGTATTTTCCGCATTACTTAGATAAGTTCGCATGTCTTCTGCGTCAGCAGCAATAATTTATGTGAATCAGCAGTATATCAGCACATCCCGGATTATGAAAATTGAATTCGAGGTTCATGCTGCTGAGCTCAAACCGCGTTTCATTCAATGCTGTGTGTATTTTATCCCAGTTGGGTCCCATCAATTCGATACAATTCATACCTTTCGTTGGTCTCGGAAAATACAAAACGCAATTTTACGAATGCAGGATTTTGTTGGAATTCCTTGAGAGGCGCACCATCGTTTTCCGTTTCAAAAACTAGATGGGGTAAAAATCTAAGTAAAAGGGCACAGCAAAAATTTTCCATCAATGTAAATTATGTTTTCTCTTATGAAAAATAAATAATCATTAAAGAAACGAGAAGTTCGAAAAGATTTTCGCGTGGGGATGGGAAATTTTGAAGTTAAAAATTTTGAAACTTTGGGCTCAACTATATATGATGTTCATCTAATTTTTTGCCGCTGTTTTTGTTTTCTTGAAAAAAAAAACGAGCGCGTGGTACTCAAGTAAATTGCGGTAGGTACTGCACTTGTTTTTGTTGTGTTGCGATGCCTCTAAAAGTCTACGAGCCTGTGGTCTCGACGGGAAAGTAAAAATTTTTCTTTCTCAAGAAAGAAGACTCCCGATGGTCTCTCAGTGGTATAGACAATTGATGCTCTGTGCAGCAAAGCCGCGGTATTTCATGCATCGGCTGCTTTTCCGGCGACTCGGCATGACCAAAAAGTTTCCCGTTCGTCCAGCGTGAGTTTCACTCCGCCGCAGCCAACGCGTCAAGCTGCAGCCCGTGCGTTTCACTTTTCTGAAGTGATCATCACATTTTTTTCTTTCGTTATTTTTTTTTTCAAAGTTATCAGAGTTGTGGGATATGATCAAGAACCAGCTACTTACAGGTCAAATTTCAAATTTGTGTGTGTGGAAGTTTGCAAGCGATTACAACAAGCGCGATCCATTCTATTCCGTGATGAGGTTCATAAGCAGTGTTCTGGCTATATACAGGTGAACTCTTTTTGAGATTATTTTTGCCTCAGTGATTCCTGCAGAATTTGTTGTCCCTTATGCTCCCCAAAAATCCTAAACAATCCTCTCAATATAATGTATTTGTTGTATGCCTGTCATGGAAATGGACCTGCAAAGAATAATCCAGTTGTTCTTGGAGCAACCCAGTTCTTGTCGGAAGTTAGACGGAAATGAATTTGCTTACTCGTAAATGGTGATTAACCGGTTATGAATTGCCTAAAACCCTCGGAGATTGTACACCGATAAAAGCTCTTCAAATATCGAATGCTGATCGCATATCAATTGAGAAAATTGAAAGCTTTCGGGGCTTCAAAGCTGATGTACGTGTAATTCTGGGTGATCAACAAAAAAGAAAGACATATATTTCACGCGAGGCATTGAATAAGGATTACGATAATTTGCGGGGTTTACAACCAACGACAATATCGAGAGAAGTTTCCTGAATTTTGTTCATACACTTATTGCATTTTTTAGGTGAGACCGATTTCTACTACTGATTTCTACTGATTTGGTGAGTTGCCTGCTTATTTCGTCAACATGTATGAGTGAAGATTAACTGTTCTTCATCGGATATTGATCATCTTTCAAGAGCTCCCGCTGTCATGAAAAACATGTCCGAAATATTTAAAATCGCCCCTGCGTTCGCCGTGTTCAGTGGCTGATCCATTGCTTCCAGAAGCTTCTTGAATCTTGACAGAAAAAGTGCCCCGGGCTTCAAACTACTGCTTTTTTTCCCAAAGAAAAGTGGTTTTCTGACATGTTGTTAGTCTTTTTTCCACTCGTTCGAGGGAAAACGCGACGGCGTTGATAGCTCCTAGAAGCCAGGTGCGCTAAAAACTAATTAAGTCAAGACTCATTTTGAAAAAAAAATGTCCCGAAAATCCGTGACTTGCAACTAGGGCGTCTGCATAGCGGCGCATTTAACAAATGGTCCAACAGTGTAAGCATCATGGCAGAATAATTCATCCTGTCAATATTTTTGTTTCAGTAAACCAATATAGTGGGTTGCAGGTGATTAAAACGTTCGAACCATTTTTAAATGTATCATGAGGCTCTATAACCATAAAAAAAACGACAGAACTCCGATCATCACATATATACTGTAGTCGAATATTGGATACATTGCCTCAGATAGTCGAAAACCACGGATAATCGAATGATTTAAACGTTGTCTGGCTATAAAACTGAATAAAAAACTATTCAAATTTGACCGAAAATATAGATAAGGTTCAAACTTTTTGACAGCTCAAGTAATAAAGTTAGGCTTAACAGATATTGATGAGCAGCGAGTACTGTATAAAGTATAGAATCAGCTTTGTTTTCTCTCAATAAATCGAAAGTTCGGCTTTGTCAATTGAAGTTCAGAAAATTTTACTGAACTTCTAGCTTTTAATTCAGTAATTTTTCAAATACGGCTTTGAATGTTACGCTTGAAAATTCCCGTCTGAGCACAAAAAATGAAAATAGCCCGATTATACTTCACCAAAACATCCTATCATAGATGATAGGTTATCGTGATTATCCTGCTGTCAGTCGTGTCTAAGATTTGATCACAACCCGGGTTTCGAAAAGAAAACCAGGGCAAAAGTGATCCGTGAAATTATTGACGCGAACGCGGGGATACACAAAAATTGCAAGGGATAGGATCGTCATTAGGCCAAGAGCACCATTGGCAATATTTTTGACCCGGATTTGATTCGATTGACGAAAATGTTGTCAGTTTAGCTTCCGGGGTTTCCAAGGATTCACGGTTGACTGATGCTGACTCAGATTGCACTCGAATTTGGTGGGATTTGAGTTCATCTGGTTCCAACATTCCCCGAGTTTCGGGAGATTTTTCGGGCAAGTCAATTTCCTTGCGACGAGCAGCGCTTCAAAGTTACGCTCTGCTGAATTTCTCGTAGAAAGTAACAACGATTTTCCGGAACCTTCATAATTTAGATTTGATCCCTCTTGTCGGTCTCACATCGCAGCACTTTTTTCATTTTCTTATATTGAAAATACCGTATGCATCGTAGGAGGACTAATGCAGATGAAAATTTGAGCATTTCGCGTGGCAAAGGATAATCTTTCGCCGTTTCATTGAGCTCAGGCAGCCTGTCTTGCGTTGGAGGAAGATTAGGTCGACTCGGAGAGAACCGTTCCAGTTTCTCAAGAGATTCTCCCACTCGAACATGGCTCAAGCCGACCGCCTTTTTAGACATGCAACAAGAAACTGGGAAAACAGATCTCCAAATATATTTCATGCAACCATAGCCAAAATTAATTCTACGGCTTGAAAAAAAAAAACGGCGTCGGAAAGTCAAGGTTCTCAGTTTCGCGCAGGTGTTTTAAAGTCTCAGCCCAGCAGTTTTATTGCGAGTATTTGGAAATATTGCCACAGAGTTTTAATCGGTGAGAAGAAAACATGCCGATGAAAATTCAAAATTTCCGTGTCCCGCGTATCTTTTCAAAATGTTTAGAACATTTCAATTTGGCATTTCCCAAAATGTGGAGTCGGAAAATAAAAATCCTCTGAGTAGTCGTGTATGCTTTCTCAAAAGTTTAGCCTATTCTTGTTCTGAGCATTTCCCCGGATCCCGGTCTTATATTTAAATTCAAGTGCGAGGTTCTTAAAATATGGAGAAAATGTCGTACTGAGTCACTTCTTGCAGGGTTTTCGAATTGTTAGTCTATTTTTCATTGTGCCCGGGTTACGATCGAAGAGTTTTTCGTCATCAGTGAGAATTGGCGAATATCTTCCAAATGCAGCCCAAAAAAGGTTTCAATTTACGCTGTAAAGCAGCTCAGGAATCAGACAAAGCTCATACAATTGAAAAAATGGGCATATTTTTTAAAGAGTGAAAGAATCTTGAATCCCAAGCATAGTGTTCATGTTGCGTTTCACGTGAGATCTTCGAGGCGGAGATGGAAAGGATTTTCTCGTGAGCCAATCGAAAAGTGACGAAGGGTCTATTTGGAAACGCATTACAAAATCGTTTCGGTCTCATGGATGGGACGCTAGTTGAGTTGTAACGAATTGCTCGGGTCTGGAAAAATACCAAAGCGAGGAATTGTGCGTGACGAAATGCCCGCAAATGGGTTTTTAGGGTCAGCAAGCTGGCCGACGAATGAAGACAACATTGATGAATGCTCGCGGAACCCGCGGGCGGATTAGCCAGGAATACAACGAGGGTGAAATCTTCGGCCGGAAATGGAAGGAGAAAAAAAAAATCTGGTTCGGATCCGGCGACTTAGTGACCCAGACCCGCGCGGCAGCCCGATTGACCACTCGACCGTGAAAAGCCGGCCCAGGATATGTTCATACTTCTTATCTGGCCTCGAAAACAAGCGCCTATATAACTTTGCATGGCCTGTAACGCCTGCTAGAAGTCGCCTCCCTTTTGTGCATCGTCGTCCAACTAACTTCAGAGAATGAATGAATTGAGCATTTACAGCCATATTTGTCATAAATGTAATAAAATATGCTTCTCCACTTTTTGGGCCACTAAGGCACTGTTCCCCCGGAATGCAGTGAAGCCCCATAGATGTTGAAAAAATTACTTCTTCCACTGTTTCCATGTGTTGGAACAGCATGCGCATGTTGGATCACATTTTCCCTTGGACTTCAATGGGAACATCACTTCTCGTGCATTTCCCGAAAAAAAAAACAGAAAAAATTCCTCCTGAAAATTCAAAAAATGATTTGCTTAATTTAAAACGCAGAAAATTCCTAAACAGAAAGAAAACCAAACAGAATCTGCCTTTTCGGTATGAAAATGACTCCATAAGTCAAAACACGAGCACACCTATTGTTATACCGTACTTAACACAGTTATCATGGCAAAAAATTCTTGAAAGATTGCGCAAAATTAGCCTGTTTTGGACAATAAACTCGGGGAGATTTTTAAGAGATTTTTTGCCAAGATTTATTTTGTCTTCATCCATGGCAATAGCTCAATTTGTCCTAGAAAAATTCAAATATAAAAAATAATAATTTGCTTTTGTATTTCTGAACATTTTGGCAGTGTTCATATTGTCAGGATTTTGCGGGGACTGATTTTGTTGAATTAAAGTGTCCTTGAGTCGAACTTTCTGCATGTTGGGGTCTCAATACTGTACCTCACTGGTATATGGTAAGTTCCACCAGCAGAGTGATCCTCAAAATTTCCAGAGAATGAATCATTCCAACCCGTCATATTTTATATCTGAAAAAAAAAATTATTTCTTGATTACTTTTGGCACGTTGAATTGAAGACTTCTAACCAACATGTACGAAACCTTGAAATGAAGATTGCCACGAAATTCTTACAAGATCCTATTGACACATGCTCTCACCAGAAGTCATTCATTTTCTTAATGGCCCGGAAAGAAAGTAATGCTTGTCAACATACGGCACTTTGCGCAAGGACTTTTCTGCAATAAGAGAGCGGTCTTTTCTTATATATTCCCGCGGTTGAATGTAAATTACTCTTTCGGTTAGTCATTTTAGACAACGAGAGTCCTGCATGTTGCAACGGAAACCTTCATCTTGAATGTTTCAAAAATTTTCATTGCGGAAATTGATGAACGTCTAATGCCTTCTGCTCTGTCTTGCATAACACAGACCATTTGTGGTATTTTACATAGAATTTTACAGGAGGTAGACCCAATAGTGCTTATCTTTTAATTGATACATAAGGGGAAAGCATATCTCTGTGAGCAATATTGCATGCACTTTTTTGATGTAAATTAAAATTTTCAGCACTATATACTTTTCCAACGCGAAAATTCTTTGCTAACTTGCATTGATAAAGCAGAAGCATGCAAGTACGATGATAGGTAGCTCATAATCCTGAATTGGCTTAAAAAAAACCCTGAGAGGCAGCATAAAGCTGCTCCTTTAGATTTTCCTGAACTATGGGAAAATCGAAGAAAGATCTTCGATTGGTGCTCATATTGTTCTGACAGCATTTCAATCATTTAAACTCTTTCTGGTACAATACCTTGAAAGTCAGATCGTATGCCTCGATCTCTCAGAATGACGAAAATATGTTGGCGGACCACACATTATAAATTGTATAAATAATACAGGTGGACTCCCAACAAAATTCAAAGGAACCAGAAACAAAATCACTGTAGAGAGCATTTTGTCCTAGTGAACCCCTATAGCATGGGAAGAGAATCCTATGGGATCAAAAAAATCGCTATGCAGGGAACATCGTAAAGAAAGTCCTCATGTATTTTGAATATTTCAGCTGCCGAATCTAAAGAACGTATATGCGACCTCCAGAGTTGAGCAACTTCCTTAAAAAAAAAAAGTTGTGCTTATTTAACAAAATGTTCACGCTCGTCTGACTGCAATTAACATGAAAATGTCGTGAAGAATATTCATTCTGACCGAAGACCGACACTCATTGGTTCCTTAAGCCTCGAAACGGGGAATTCCTATCAATTTTGTTCGTAAATTAACTTTTTAAATTTGCACTTGTATACTAGGGGAACTCACCCCACACAAAAAGAAATTTAAAAAGGAAGGTCGGGTCAAATTAACAAAAAGTTAAAGACTACCGACTGCGCCAATTTGTTGTCCATTTACCTCGGTCTACGGACAACACAATCATTTAAACTCTTTCTGGTACAATACCTTGAAAGTCAGATCGTATGCCTCGATCTCTCAGAATGACGAAAATATGGTGGCGGACCACACATTATAAATTGTATAAATAATACAGGTGGACTCCCAACAAAATTCGAGGGACCAGAAAAAAATCATTGTAGAGAGCATTTTGTCCTAGTGAACCCCTAGAACATGGGAAGAGAAGCCTAAGAGATAAAAAAAAATCGCTATGCAGGGAATATCGTAAAGAAAGTCCTCATGTATTTTGAATATTTCAGCTGCCGAATCTAAAGAACGTATATGCGACCTCCAGAGTTGAGCAACTTCCTTGAAAAAAAAAGTCGTGCTTATTTAACAAAATGTTCACGCTCGTCTGACTGCAATTAACATGAAAATGTCGTGAAGAATATTCATTCTGACCGAAGACCGACACTCATTGGTTCCTTAAGCCTCGAAACGGGGAATTCCTAGCGGACAGGGGTGCCAAAGAGGAAGAATGTTTCGGAGGGATGTCCAGCAGTCCGCAACGGGCTCCGAATTTCTGCCCCGGATGCCATTCTGCGTTCATTTGGTCTTGACGCCCTGATTAATTTGAGCGATGAGTCGGAATCGCGCTTCCGATCCAATAAGCGGGGGATGGTGGAAATCTGCCGCCACTTTCGCCGCCTAACCAGGCGCGGCTCCGGAGCTTGGCACGAATCATCTCGCTCTGGGATTCGTGTGTGCCACTAAGACGTACTTTTCGCACCTGTTCGTCTCACATATTCCGTTCTTGAAAATCCCCCTTTTTTGTTCTTGTCGCTGAATAAAAAGGGATTTTTCTCGAAAAAAATAATGAATGAGCGCATCACTTCCTGGCGTGCGTCAACCACATTGTTTCCCAAGCATCTCGGGTCCGCCCGAATCTCGCGCCGATGGCATTTACTTTTCGCGTTCTTTCTCGGCCTCGTTTCTCTTTTTTTGTTCCAACGGTCCTAACATGTAACCGGAATGCTGTTTATTGTTAATACAGTATAGCCAATTGTAATAAAAGAAAAAAAAGCGTTTTCGATGCTGCAGTTAATACTGTTTACATAATAAAATGGCTTATGAACAGAAGTACGGAACACTTTATTTGCCGCTTTTCAGTGTTCACAAGGTTCAATCAAGATTTCCACAACCAAACCCCCTTCCCACCAAACCCAAATCCACTCAATGACATTTAATCATTTCAGAGCAGGAAATGGAGCACAAATTGATAACAAAAATAAAAGAAAATACAATCCATGAAATACAATTGGACATCTGACAATTATGTATACACCCATTCATTCCCTGACATTGGAAACCAAATATATGTAAACATTAATTTAAATCACAAGGTTTTCAGCTTGTATGAGGTTTAGTTGAATGAACAAATTAGTTAATCATTTCAGAGCAGGAAACAGAGCACAAATTGATAGCAAAAATAAAAGAAAATACAATCCATGAAATACAATTGGACATCTGACATGTATGCATACACCCATTCATTCCCTGACAATGGAAACAAAATATGCATAAACATTAATTTAAAGCACAAGGTTTTCAGCTTGTATGAGGTTTAGTTGAATGAAAAAATTAGAGAGAACCTTTGATGAGAAATCATGTAAGGCTAAGAGTTAATCTTGATCCTTTAAGATTTCAGAAAGGGTCTCTTCATTGAATTCCAATACTTGCAAATCTTTCTTAAGCTTGTTTCTATCAGTATGAAATGCTGGATATAAGAAGAGAAGGTGCTTTGGTGATGCACAAACTAATGTATTTATGCTGCAGGAGTTACACAACTTAGACACTTTTGAAAATTGGATGAATTTTTTAAAATGGCATATACAGAGAAACCGCATGCCGCGATGGAGTTTCATGTAAGAATTTCAGGGTGAAAACTGCGCAGGCCACAAAGAAATACATAATTTGAAAAACGAATCTCATATACCAAAAGAATCTGCAAATTTTCCCAAAAAAGAGTTCCGATTATTGGAGAATATATAAATTCTCACACTCCAATTAGGCAAATCTCTCAGAAGGTGTGTGTTAAGAATGGAAAGGATCCACTTTGGAGTGATCTGATATTTTTATGAGAATCTGAACTGTGAGCCGAAGATAACGCATTCTGATTTCTTCATGAGTAAATGTGAGAAAAAAGTACTAACACTATCTGCTGAATTTCGTTCTTTTGAGATTCAATTTTTTTTTATTCAAGTACTGTATTCCCTTTAAAAATTCCCAGCACTGGCGAAAAGGGTCAAATTACTGGCCGTGATTCTGTGCATGCAATTTTCTGGATTATATGGCTTCTGAGTTGTTCGTCGTGGGGGGAAGATGAGCTTGTGAGTCGAGGTAACGATGCAAGAAGTTATACGATTCGGAAAGGAAAAGTAGGGGTGCTCATCGGACCAAAGCCTGAATAGCGCATCAGATCGATGTAAATTCCCCAACTTGCACAGAATTGACTTCTGAGTGGTGCTCTACCCCAAAAATTCAGTTTACGAAAAAAGATTACTGTTGGATTATATTTTCGATGATGAACACATTTTTGGAATGATTCAGTGGGAACTTCTACAGGACTCTCAGATTTTGAACCTAGTATATGTGCTTCAGCTTGAAAATAAGTGTATGGGATGAAAGCCGTCACTGAAATCACCGAAAATGGGCTTCGGGGTTTAAAGGACGATTTAAAGTCCCTCAGCAAGTGCAAATAATTGACCTCTCTTTGATACATCAAGAATGTAATTCTTACGAAAATTTGAAGCCAATTTTAAAAGGAACATATTAGAATAATTCAGGAGAACATCAGAAGGTTTCCAATAGTTGAATCGAGTTTGCTCTCCTTGAACATCAGTTATTGGGGTAAAAGTTATTCCTAAATTTATCAAAAAATGCAAGAAAAAAACCTGCAGCATTGGCGCGTGATGGATGTAGACCAGATTGTCATGAATGATCGTAAAATTGAATCTTTACTTTGCAAGCCATATGAAAAATGTAGTGGAACGTATGGCTTTGTGGAGCACCGTTGTTTCCAGTTCACTCGTGTAGGTTCTGGGAGTCTTCACTAATCGATCCCATGCTTTCCTTTCGTGCAATGAAGGAACACAGCAGGACACTGCATTGTCGGATTTGTTCGTCCGTTCCGAAAATTATTTTTCCTTCCGAAAATGATTTAGTATTTGTGCTATTATGCCAGGAACCGTGAAGCTTCTTCGGGCTTTCTCCAGCTGGATTTCAGCTTTTCTTTAGCCCGGTTCCGCCCTTGACCGCGAGCCACTAACTCGCCTGATTTAAGGAGACGCCAGGTGTGGAGAAACAATCTTGTTTTGCCTCACATTCGCGCTGTTCGCGTTTCGACTGTCAACATCCCACGAAATGTATTTACCATATTTACTGGAGTCCCATGCCCATGCGCACATTTTTTCTCAAATTTCACAAGAAAAAAAGGGGTGCGCGTCATAAGCAGGTACAAATTTTTCAAGAAGTTTTAGGAAGTTATGTGTGCATTACACTTAATTATAATGGAGAAATTTTGAACAAATGTAACAAGAACACTTCTTTGCACTGAAAATGTTGAAAATTGATCCAATTTTTGTTCAATTCATGTCTAAAGTCAAATTTTTTGAATTTATTTTCAAAATTTTGTGGTTTTAGATTCAATAAAACTTGGGGTGCGTGTCTTACTCAGGTATAAGATTTTAACCAAATTTTCAACTGAAAAACTCCTGCGCGCACCTTACTTGAGGGCACGTGGTACTCGAGTAAATACAGTATTTTATTTACAAAAATTATTTACGTTAAATTTTGTCTCCAAATTACACCGCCAATAATAACAGATACAATTTGAAGGCTTGTCGCACCATTTTGAGAAGGGAAGTTTCAGACGCATCGGTAATTACAGTATTTTCTTATACAGTACGGGACGTAAAACTGAGAAAATTATTTCCTGATTCAGAATCCTCCAAGTCTCTGTACAATCTTCATTCATTCGCATTAGAAAAATTGGAATTTTAGGAGGAAAAATTCTATTATTGTAGCCACAAAATTGCAAAAACAAGAACAATTTTTCTTTTGACATTGGTTGCATTCGAAGCATGAAGACTTTTAGGGGTTGAAATGTGTGCTGGTAACCTTCGAATTGTCTGCAACTTAATGATGCATTCAACTTTGCCAGGATGTTTTCCCTAACATCTAAACATGGCAAAATTGGAGCCTGCATCAGAAAATGAGCAAACAAAGGTGGACCCTCTCCACAATTATCTTTCCTATTTATAGGGCGGTCCCAAAGGTTTCTCTCCCCATTTATGACATAGGGGCTCTCCACAACGAAATTCTCTCTACAATGTTTTTTTTTGGTACCTTAAATTTCGCTGTAGATTAAGTCCTCCTGTAGTACAACATTGCGAGGCAACAGACGAACAATACAGCAAACGAAAAAGAAAATAAAATCATGAAGCGAACATTTATTATTTTTGGGCAATTGAGTGACAGCTTTTAATGATTACAATTATAAATTTTTAATGATACTTCGCGTTGAGTGAAATGTTTCCTGCAATGATTGCATAATTCATAAAATTTTTCCCACGACAGTCCCGTAAGATATTTCGGCATACTCCGAATTCGGATGATAAAGCCTGTCCATTGATATATGTACAGTACTACAGTGTCTATAGATTGCTTCGAGAAAGAGTTAATGCGGATTTCCTGTACGTTATTTGATCATCGAAGAGAGCTGAAATGATCTGAACCCCTCTGTTTAAAAAATGAAACGAAAGGAAGAATTTCGCCAGAGACCGATGCCCGTCATTGCAAAAGCATTAGCTTTTCATTTTGACGCGTTGACGCTGAGGCATTTTGATGAGGGTACCTAATGACGTTTTCTGATGGCATCACAAGCAATTTTCCTCACCCGAGATTATGGTTTCGCTTCCTCCGGGATGTAATCGAAGGGGGGAAAAAGTTGCGGAGTAAGAAAGCTTTTGATGTTCGCTGAAAGCGGTAAGATGACTTCCGGCGCATTTTGTCTCGCACGGGAACCCACTCGGAAGTATACGTGTATGTGGAGACCTGTTTTCAGAGTGAAGTGCGAATAGCGGACGAGAGCAGTGAATTGTGACGAATTTTTTCGTGTGTTTCTATATACTGTTGTATGACTATGAGGAGCGACCGTTGAACTTTCGGGTGGGCAACGCGTTTTTCTTTCGTCTAACGCTTCAATCACCTGTGTGACCAGTTGCTGAACCCAAGCGAACATAGCTTTCTTGGTTGATCAAGAATATCGAGGGTTGATCGGCAGGGAATTGCTCACTGTCTGCCTCTACTTTCACGAACAAACTGATAATTTCCTCTAACAATTCCATGCTACTTGAAACATTAGGTAAGAAAAAAAAGGATTAACGGCTAATATATGAGCGATTCGTCATTCTGTCCTCCCTGGAACAAAAGAATTCTAGGAACTTTACAGGATCCGAGCATCGAATGCAAGAACTTTCATCAAAGGCTTCGCATTGTTCAACGGAATTAAACCCGATGAATACTGTTTTTTTCCACGTGAGATGCATCTGTTGTACCAGGGGCTCCGCGGAACCCTGGGCCTAATAACGTTTCCTCTACTGTACTTCATAAGAGTTCCGCAACCACTCAAAGGGTTTTAGGGCATCAGGGTACAACAAACGACAGCAGGGGATTTCAAGAGATACACTGCATAAATAACACCGACAAATAAGCTGGTGTTCCGACAAGAACATGTATCGAAAAGAAAGGTTTAAATATATGCTCCTAGTTTTTTTTTTCCAAACGCTTTATTAAAGTTCTCAAGGAATAAAAATCAAAAGAATTACAATTTAGCATAATTAAATGAATTCATCACTATAAATGAAAATATAAAATGAATAAATTCAAAAAATAGATGGAATTAATTAATAATTATAGACAGATAAAATTGGTTCTCGGAATCTTTGAAACTCATGCAACTCAAAAATTCGTGAAAAAATTTAGGCATTTAGATTATTGGAATATTAAGTGGTTTCATTCTTAAACTTTTCTTGCGCCCAGCAGGAGCATTTTTCTTCAAGTATCATATTCCAAGAAGATGGACAGCACTCATTTTCAAAGTTTTGCTTCTGTTTTTCCGACGCCTCAAAATATTTTTGTTTAAAGAAACGAGGGTTTAAAGAAAGGTTTCATTTTCTGCTAAAAAAAACCCAGCATTTAAACGCTTTGATTTCACGAAAGTCAAATGCGACCAAAATGATGTCGTGAAAAGTGTCGTCCGACTTGAAGACAGCGATGAAGAGTCACATAAACTTTCTAAGAGATGTCCCCTCAATCCTGCTGATTTTTACTGGTCGATAAAGGACGTTTAATTTGGCTGAAAGTGCTCTAGAATGAGATCTAGTTTCTGAGCGGATTTTTTTTTTCGTATTTTCGAGAAAAAAAGAGAATAAATAAATAAACTGATGCGAGCATCCGAAAGTTTTCGCCAGCAGTGAAGGAAAAGTCGACACTTGGTCTACCGCGAAGATCATCGACGGAATCCGCTGGTGATGATGATCCAACCACTAGCGGGAATCTCACGTTTCTCCATTAATGCTCAGACTTGGGATTTCGGGAAGAAAGTATACAGTACTGCGGGAAGAAATCCCACGCGATAAATTGCAAACACCGCTTTCTCGAACTTTCCGATCATCTTTCCTTGAGAACCAACAAACGACTTTTAAACCGACCACATCTCAATTACAACGCCAAAATTCTTAGTCCTTCTGAAAATGGAAGACTAATCACATGCAGTACCTATTGCAACGATTTCCCGAAAATTACTGTATGCTGGACTCATGTTTTTTTTTCTCTCAGCAATTAAACTGCAGGTACTGATTCAGTGATTTTTGATTCTGATGACTTTAAAGCTCAAACTATTGCATTTATGTAATTTTTAAAAATCAGTCGAGAAACAAAATGTCGGTATAATTTTAAAAATACTGAATAAGACTACATGGCATATTAATAATTTACAATTTCTTCCAAAAAATGACAGTGCATATTATGCACGATATTTTAATTTTTAACCGTGTAAATACACGGCGTAATGATTTTGGCTTGAAATGAAAGCTATAAAATTGAAAGAATTATTGAAGTTGAGAACCTTCCTTCAAAGTTTTCCCCCAATTCCAAAATATGACCAATTTTTGTCTTTCCGGCCGAAAATAAAAATACTGTATATCATAACTGTAAATATTATAAGTACAGTACAGTATAATAAAATGAATGCACTGTGAAGAAAAATCATTTGGTCATTGAAGCATCGTTCTTTCATTTAAAAAATGATACGCATGAACCGTTTGTTGATGATCATAAAATGTAAACATGTAAAACTAATTTATACTGCATTACCCTTAATGCCAGCGTCTCTTTTGGTGGTATACTGTATATCAATTCAGGAGGGGTATTATACGGCAATTCTTCGCTGAGACTTTTTTCAAACGTTACGAATGAAACCCGCGAAAAACCCAACCATGCGACAAAATAAATGATACGGTTACACTGTACTCATCATTGTCGACGGCTTCATTCGTCATACGAAGAGTTATTCTGGTTCAACTCCCGTGGAACGATATTTTCTATACAGCGAAATTTTTCTTCGATTTTCCGAGTGTTTTTGCACAGAGACTCTATGGAATTCCGAAATTTCCCGCGTTTTCATTTCTTGGCCAGAATCTCTCTCCCGCGAATCAGAAAGAATAAGCTGAAAATTAATCGCGGCATGAAATCGACGCCGATTAATTACCAACTTCTCTGACTCCGATCTCCCTTTTTTAATTTCGAGCCTTTGGGCGCGGTTAATCAAAGTTTCCATGAGTCAGTGATCCTAGGCTCCTTATCGAACATCGAATCGGACAGGCTGCGTTCGTTGCCGGTGGAGAGGGTTCTTCGACTTTTTCTTTGAAATCCACTTTCTCGCCACGGTCATGCCGTGTGCCGACGCCCACCCTTATAGTACGCACACTGTGGGATTACCCGGAATCCGTGTCATGCTTGTCATGATGGCACGTCTGTTTGTCGTAACAGAAAGTACGGCAGATTTCCCCTGATATGCTGGTCTTCTAACGCTTTTCAAACGATGGTACGTTGCCCTAAGTGGTATAAGCGGAGTTTTCCAAAAAAACGGGTTTAGTCATGAGTCGAGTTGAGACCAGCTGATGAATAAAATTGGGGAGTGCTTTAATCGATTGAAAAAATAATGCATTGGATGTTGAACAGGAAGTACTGTAATAATTAAGTATTGCGGCTCTGCCAAGTTATTTATCGTCGTTGTAATTACAGTATTAGCTGCAAACGGACGAAATGAATTGAGCATTGCAGAAGTCACCCGCACGCTGGCTGGGAAGCTATTTATTCAGAATTCTGAAAATTTATTTGGTTTTATTGATGTCCGAAAATATTAGCTTTAAACTCGGCAATTCTCATAGCATTTTCAAGCATGCATACTTCGGCGGAAAGCCAACTTTGGATGGTATCCATATTTTTGAAGCTATTTTACTGCCTAGACTGGCAAACTGCAGTATTTATATTCTAAGTTGTGCAAATGGTTATAAATCGAGTATGAGAAAAAATTGACTGACAGCTGGTACTTGACGAGGTAGTACAGAAGAAGAGGAGATATGTGAAAAATGCTCTTACACGGAAGTGGTGTCAAGAAAAATGCAGGAAAACCTTGTTCTGATGCAAGGCTTTTTAAGCAAGTGTTCTCAAGACGCTTTTCATAGGCAGCGAGCAGAGACATCGAAAGAAAGTGAGAAGGTTTTTGAATATTCCCTGGGGATTTCTGTCGAAGTTATAACTAGCGAATGGGGGATTGAATCCATGATTCCTTTTTTGAAAAGTAGCATTTCCAGGCCAAATATGAAATATTTAATCCTATATCCTTGTAATTCAAGCTATGGTGATGAAGTTAAAGCATCAAAGTCAAGGAAAACGCGATAAATATGGAAAATTAATAGCTTGATTTAAGGGTTGGCCTTGTTCAGAAATTAGTAAATGTAAATAATAATTTTGATTTGGAGGCCAGTGTGTCAAAGTTGAAGCTTTCCTCACGAATTCATCGTGGCGGAAATGCAGGTTCATCAAATTCAAATTGATGCATTTTTATTTTTGAAGAGATCGAATTTCCGGAAAAAAATCAAGAATTCTGACCATCAGCAGAAATGTTCGCAGGTGATATTCTTAATTTTGTTCTGGCAGTTTTAGTCTTTGCAACCCACTTTTTCAAATGAGCATTCACGTCGTTTTTCAATATAATGAATTCAGTCGCACACGAGTTTTTTTTTTTTTTTTGTCGATAGAAGAAGAAATAGCAAGCGTGAGTTGCCAGCGTGCACCATTTCCTTGACTTTCGTCAGAAAAATGCCGAAATTTTGTATTGAGCAGCGGGAAGATTTTTCTTTCGTTATATTCGCGTTGATAGAAAACGACATTCAGCGATGAGTTGCACGTTTGGTGGAACATGAGGCTTCCGTCCGAAGTTCATTAAAAACCCGACTGGGACGAAGACTGAATGAAAAACGTGCCGGACGAAAGCATCGTGAGCGGGAGAAAACGAATTCTTTCAGTTGCAAAATAATGACAACAGTTGGGCGCAGGATCGAAAGCCGGTCGAGGTTCGGCGTTGTCGGTTGCTGAGGAGAACTCGTCATCGGTCACACATGTGGCATTCCTCTGAATGAAACAAACGCGGTCACCCTCGGCCTCGTGCCCTGTTATTTCAGCATTTGGGCATTTCCCATGTGGCGGGCTGATTAATGAGCAACTTTCCTTTGGCGCTGATGCATGCGAGATGCTTGCAAGACGAGCGTCCGGATTTGGTGACAGCTACAGTGATATATCCATGATTGAAAAGAAACTCCGAATATTTAAATTTAAAATTTTCTTTTTGCACAAGAGACCTATATAGAATGTCCCGAATTTTGGCTTCGGATAATGACTATTCTTCCAACACTTGACTGCATAAAAATGACTGTACTTCAAAAAAGTCGAAGTTTATTGCCAGGGGAAATTCTGCCACCATTCGAACATTTCGAGTGGATAAACACTTTTGCGAAATTCCCAGTAGTGCTGAGCTTTGCTTTCCAAAATGTGGAGCATTCTAGAGTTACGCAGAGGTCACATTTTGTATTCAAGATGCAAATTTTCCTTTACTATTTTTTTTTTACAAAATAATCTTTGAAAATGTCAGGGGATCTGCTATGGATAAATTTTGATATTGAAGCGGACAACCTGAACAAGTTACTTCCCAATCTGACAGGTAATTTGCATTATTATATCTCGAGGACCACGAGTGTGACCTGAAATAAAATACGTTGAAATTCTAGAATTCGGAAACTTCAGCAGTTTTTCTTTTCGACGAATAAACCTTTAGGAAAAATTTTGAAAACCATTGTTTTGAAACCAATATCGGGAAGCAAAGCAAGAAAGAAGATCCCACCTGTTTCCTCCCATTTGTGATTGGAAATATCAATCTTCTTGTAAAGTAATTCGAATACACCAAGCTTCGAACAGATTCTCAATTGCTGAATGATGTTCCATGATCGCATGAGATTGTAAATCTTCAAAAGAGTAAAAATGATGGACCATCTTCCGTATACGGAACTGGGACGCCAACGATGGCATATACAGTATTCTAAAACCTTGTCAAAATGCAGGTGACATTTATTTGACATCCGATTGAATACAGAGGTACGTGACCAATTTTCTATTTATTCAACAGGAAAATATTCATCATGGATCACTCGCCTAAGGTGTGATCAACACCGGCGATGTTGAAAGTGTGGCAAAAAGTGAGATGACGTTCGTTTTCGGGATGACTTTCTGTGGTAATTTGGCTGTTCGCTGGCGCCGAAAATTGGCGCTAGGAATTATTTTCATGCTTGTGGACATTTCGGACTTGATTTCCGCGGAAGGCGGGGTGTGCACTTTTCATAGTCCCGGAGATTCGGCATTTTTTCGTCGCATCCCGGAAACACTGAAAGTCGGAGCAGAAATCTTTCAAATCACCGCCACTCCCCGGGAACGGATCGAACTGGCGCCGCTTGGGACCGTGAGTCACTTCCTTTTCGTCCTTCCAAAACTTATTTTGAATTTCATGAAAGCTACTGATTCTGCCACGTAGAACTTCGACGACGGCAAAAAATTCAATCTAAAAATTAAATGCCGTTTTCACGACAACGAAAAGGACAGAATGCGCTTATGATTAAAAATTTGAAAACTACATTTATCCTCTTAGGTCTAAGCGCGAACCCCTAGATGTGCATTACACCTGAATACTTCGTATCAAGATGAAGTCAGAAACCGATTCATCGTTAATTAACGTAACTCTGAGTAAACAGATTCCGTAGGATTCTGCATAGCTTAAGCATGCACGAAAGAGTGGATCTATTCGACATTAATTCTTTGGGTTGATTCAAACGAATATTTTCAAGAGAAGCGATCACATAATTCAAAATTTTATCTTTCTTTCATGAAATATGCTCATTTTGTGCTTGGAGACAGGAAATCACGACGAAAATGGCGTATTGTGTATTTAGTGATTCTGAAATATTGCAACTATTTCAAATATCGATTAATCAAATGTACCTTATTTTCCACACATATTACGTTATTTAATTGTGTATGACTCAATCTTCTTCGATTTGATGAATACGATTTCGAACTGAGCTATTTAAAATTCACTAGCTTTAACGGGGTCTAGCCTTGCATTATAATAGGGGATTTCTTTTGTTTGAAAATCGGTCACATATATTCAACATCTGCCAGGCAAAGTGTTCGTGAGTAGTCTAATACAGTACAGTACTGTAAGACAAGGATTTTTAATCTGTGGACGTGGCAGCTCTTGGTGTGCTCTGGTACCTCGATAATGGCATAAAAATAAAGAATAAGTTGAAATTCTGGTTACAAAAATGACTGTAGTTCAAAATTTTAAACTGTTTTATTCAAGTGGAATACTGTAATACATTTGTGTGACAGCTGTTGGATGTCCACGTTACTTATATTTGCGTACCTCGGGAGGAAACGCCATTGTCCAATAAGAGACTTGAAGATAGTAATTTTGTGGATACGAATCACAAATTGTTGATGGGAAGCACGTTTCTTTTGGAAGGACCTCTGATGCAACCAGTAAATTGAAATTCATTGAACTTAATTATTCAATCGGCTTTTAGTGCATTCTTAGTTCACCCCGAAGACACACTACTTGCCTTCAATTCACGGAAAGAACATTTAAATTCACCTCGACACGTGTCTGGTAAGTGTGCAACAGGTTGAATGAACCAACAGAGACGTAACGAGGATTGTGTGCTGAGAAAATGTGAAAATTTCTCGATGGAAATATTTTATCTTATTGGAATGTACAGTATTTCTTTGAAGAGATAAGTTAACTTTTTCGAGTCCAGTTCAGTCGGCTTTTGGTTGTGGTCTCAGTTCACACTGAAAACACACTATTCGTTTCCGGGTTCAATCGCTGATCCGCGGAAGCCTGTGTCGGTTCATGGTTGATCAGCGAAGAAGAGAATAGCTCTGTTTTTGGGTTTGTACAGTAAACCTGATGCTGGCGATTTTTTATTTTTATTTTTGTTTTATTTTACAGAATGATGATTATCAAATGTTCGCGGTACGCGAGCTGGACAACGATCGGATATCCATCCTGCTCGCGGCCAGCCTGGACGAAATCGTCGACTCGGACCAGAGGAACGGCGTGATCAAATTCAAACTAGTCTGCCAAGGAAGTGCTCATACTGTGAGAATTTTTTTTAATCCTGTTGTTACATCCATTCTTTTGCCAGGAATTTTACCAACGAAGCACTTATTTCGATTTCTAAATGGATATCGTACATCTCGTCACGGATTCCTCCCATCCGCGGGATTTCCGTGAAAATTTGCGGAAAAACTCCTTGCGGAGAGAAAAAGGAAGAAAATAACTGTTATCACTCAAAAAATGTGACCGCGTCGACTTTTCTTCGAGATTTTCGCCAAAAGTCCCACGGGATGTGTACTATTCAAGGATTTTAGAGAATGGGTTTTCCCTCGAATGATGCGAAAAAATACTCCGAACGCCCCAAAAAGTATTTGTAATGTGGCTGAAGAATAATTTTGTTCCTGAAACCATAAATATGGGTTCTCCCTGCAAAATTTTCAATCACACTTCAGGCACTGCTGGTCTGAAAGGATTTCCCGATTATACATACGAGGTTTGACTCAAGAGATCATTCTTCTGCTAACTTTTTACGCTGAATGAAACGAAACGAATTTAATTCTCACTAATAGGAATGTATCAATTTAACTCCTGGTTACATTTTTGCTTTCCTAGGTCGGATGCAGGGAAGGCACAGTATCACAATTAAACGCCATCTCCCTGAAGAAATATGGTTCACAAACGTATTTTTCAGTTTTGTGGATTTCAAACTTGAGTGTTTGGTACCGTAATATTTATTTGAGTACCACGCGCCCTCAATTAAAGTTTGCACCTAAAATTTGGATAAAAACTTATCCCCACGTAAGAATCGCACCCGATTTCATGCACTGAAAAATTGCCATTTTGAAAATGTTCATCAAACTTTAAATTTTCAATTGGTTCACTTTCATTTTGTATAGCCTTTAAGTTGGTGGCATCTTTTTTCTCTTCAAAATCCTCAATGTTTTACAAAGTTTAATTTTCTCGTCGTGGATTGAAAATAAATGTTGTGAGGATTGTTTCGTATGCAGTAAAACAATAGCCTCTTTTATGTCAATAAATTTAGAAAACGTTCAATTTCTAACATCAAATTCATTTTTGCTGAACTGCAGCGATTCCGCCAACGTTCACGATAATCTCTGAGCGCAAAACGACAACAACAAAAAACGATTCATTTTTTGCGTCACCTTTTTCATAATAACATTTTAATGGTTTAGATTATGCAGTCGAATCCAAGAGCGTTGACGTTACACACTTAATCCAAGCGTGACAATAGGAAGAAATCCCGGAACCGCGAAGCGTCCGAAAAATGTTCAATCCGTAATGCTTGAATAAACGTCGCGATTCAGGACAAAACTCGTGCAATAATGAGACAGCTGTGACATGTTGCCTGAATTCCGCGACACTTTCTTCAGCAACGGACATCGTGTTCCCTTAATTGCATCATTTGCGGAATAGAAAATGGAGAAAAACTTGAGCTCGTGAGAAACCGTAACGGTCGTTATGTTGATCACCGAATATTTCGGTCCCGCATACCAAAATGTGGTGGGATGCGGTCTCCAGTTTAAAATTCCCCATAAAATAAAAAAAAACCATGAAAAAAAAAACAAACGCTAGCTTTGCATATGAGACGAAAGAGAAAAGGGCAGGAGAAAACCTTATTTCGCTGACAAGGGTAATTGCCCAGGAGAATATTTTAAGTTTTTGACCAACCCTTTTCTCACGCTTCAACTAGTCCAATTTCAGCACGACCATTTTTCAGCAATGAATAAGACGCATAATGCTCGAAGAAATTCTAGACAGTTAATGTCTATGGTCGACACGATTGCTTAGTACCCGAACATGTTTTCTTACCCGTGGGAATTCGAATGAAACTGCAAAGGGAAACAATCGGAACTGATATTTCTCGCATGCATCTTTTTGGCTGAATTGATCTTCTGAAAACTCCGAATTGAAACTTGAATGAGGTTAGCATGAATCCGTATTTGTCAGCGAAACCTCCTCTATCCGTACAATTTAAGCAATGTTTTCTTTCAGACGTCTAAGACTCACGGATAAATCGAGCAGTTAAATGATTTAAACCCTGGATCAGGACTACTTAGTGTGCTTTATCCTTTTGTATAATCGCCATGTAGGAACACCTATAAAATAGTTATCATCTACGAAAACCAGGTACAACTTCGTGTTTCACAAGGATACTATGCATTTGCACAAACTTTTTTACTTCAGATTACTCATATGCTTGTTGATCGCAAATTTTCGCCATATGCAGACGTGTTTCAGGTGCTCTGTAAATGGATCTATAATTGCCGATAGTTTTGGTATGTGTTTTTCCTAGGGAAAATCGCTGAAATACTGTACTTATTTACTGCGGTTTTCAAAGCACATGTTTTTCATTGTCGTACAGCATTATTTTCTGGCATTCTAAAATTACTTTTCTACAGATGTTGTGGGGTTTAAAACGTTTTTGCTCCCCTGAAAACACTCATTGAGGACGTGTTATATGTTTCGTTTATAAATTTTATGGTATAGTACTTATCAAACGTTTTTTTCGGTTCATTGCGAAATATTTTTTTCTGCAGCAGGTTGCTTAGGTGTTCACTTAAATCAGCGTTTGTGCGCATTATGCAGAATTTGTTTTGAATTCGAATGTACCTTCCTTTGGATAGTGCATTTGCAAAATTCTGTTTTTTCCTAATGATTTTTTCATGATCTTCATCAGGATCAGAAAACACTTCCAGATTAAAACTGCGTCGCATATAATTCTCGCCTCATGCTCATTTTTGTTGTTCGAAAGTGAATGTTTAATTTTCCCAGGAAGCTGCGTCGTTGCTGCTGACGGTGTATGTCGAGGACGAAAATGACCACAGCCCGACGTTCGTAAACGGGCCTTACGAAGTAGCCATAGACGAACTGACCCCAGTCGGGTTGCCGATCCTGAACGGGATCACAGCTGTCGACGGCGACAAACCCAACACCCCGAATTCCGACGTGATCTACTCGATAGTGAGCGGAAATGAGAACGGCGTGTTCGCGTTGAAAGCGAGCCAGACGGCGTCCGTTGTCCTAGTCAGTCCGCTGGATTATGATCGTGGTCCCAGCAAACACGTCCTTCGCATCAAAGCTCAGGTGAATTTTTGGCGGCGATGAAAAAAAAGTTTCGTTTCATTGCTCATCTTTTCGCCTTACTTGAATGATTTTATCCCGCTTTGAAAATGGCCAGCAATCCAACCCCCACCGGAACGCCAATTTTTGGTGACGCTGCATATATATAGAGACCTCATATTCATTAATATTTGCATATTTCCCCCGCACGAATTGAACTCGATTTCTTGACCTTCCGAGGTAAGAAAACCTCTTGTAACCACGAACGAAAATCTGTTCCAGAAAATAAAATTAATTTTATGGATTTCGACTTTTGATAGGTTTGACTTTGGTCAGTCTTGAAGATATTCCCTGGCATTTTTTTCACGAGGAAATGTGTGCAGCGAACTCCATTTTGGGTTTCCAGATAATCATTTTAATGAGAACAATTTTTTAGCATTCGAAGACCTATCTGCATGCATTTCACACGTGATTCGAGTTCATTATTTTCAAACGTATATACACAAAAGGTAGTTTGTCTAAGGCAAGATACATTTTGAGCGAGCTTGAAAGTATTATGGCATTTGAGATGATGATTACTATGCGTTGAAAAATGAAACTAAGATGCCTGTTTGTTTTTCAGTGGTTTATTCGCTGGAGTAATAAGATTATAAACAGTGAGGAAATCGGTAAACTAAAGAATTTACAAGTTTCAGAGTATTGTTTTGAAAATCCCGCCTATATAGTATGTTGAAAGAATGCTCTGGGGTGAAAGAATGCTATCATGGGTCTTGAATAACCAGGGATACATATACAAAACTCAATAAGAAATCCGAACCCCCGAAACAAGCCTTCTACTTTTTCCTCGTGCTGATTCTAGATTTTGAGCCTGGAGTTTCGAATTGTTGGAATGCTGTCGTAAATATGAATTTAATTTCATCCAACGCGAACAATCGAAAGACGCGTTGATATTCTGTCATTCCGGTCAAATGTTGCCTACGAGTATGTTACTTTCGATCGAATGAATCATCCGGAAAGAATGCCTCAAAGCTGTGGAATAGGTTTTAAAAGAACGACACATTTCATAGTTCATAGTATCGCTACGGATTATAGTTTTGTTGGTACTCGAAAGTGTCTTAAATATCCGAACGATTGAAATTGTTTCCCCCGTGTTCGGTTCACGCTTCGCGTGTCATTAGTTCCACCGCTGAGTCTCGCTTCGCTGTTGAGAAAGGCAAAGGAATTTCCTACATCGACTCAAAAAATGTCGTAACCACACCTTACGCATTTCTGGAAGCTTTTTCACGGAAAACCACTTGAATTTCATGCTAGGACTAGTAAAAAACTCGATTTTTATCTCTCTTTCTGGAAAGATAGTTCAAGCACTTGATAAATCCGAGAGCAAAGATGCACAGTTCGTTTCAGAAAACTCGCCCAATAAGGGACGAAAGAGAAACCCTGTGAAATATCATACATTCTAAAATATTCTGATTATATGTAATTGGAAGGCAAACCCCTTTTTCTGGTTTAGTTTGCAAAATGTATGATGTCGATTAAATCTCAGATTTGTGTGTCTAACAAGATGGTCCAGAAGCATGCTACCGTAAAATTTATTAATGATGCCTTGAATGTCTGTCCCAATGCAATTAATATCAAATTTCAGGTTGATGATCATGCTTATGTACAAATCATCTCTGTGGCTATACTATTCATAAAATTTTGAGGAATTAATTAGCCCAACATATAAATTGAACCATAGCGCATAGTGGAAGAAATGGTACAAAATAAGGCAGGGCAATCAGCTGGTTTGCAACTGGGAATATGTAATTGAGAGGGTACCTTAATTAAATATCCCCAGTTTTGTCTAGTTTAATCACAGCCCACAGTAAATCACAATCAAACACAATACAAAAATAATGCATCACAATAAATACAATAATGCAACACACATTCAATGAATACAATATGTTTGTGCGCACAAATGTGGGGTGCAATAATGCAATGAAAAAAATACAATCAAAAGAATTGGGGTTGAATTGTTTGAGGGAAGTTTACTGTAAGAGCTAAATTAAAGGACTGATTACAGTATTTGGAGTGGAAGAGTGCTGGGTTTTTATACAATTTTGCTGTATGCCTTGGTCAGGTTACCTGACAAAGGCACTCAACTTTCTCCCCTGCCTGTGATTGGCAAGAAAAATTTGCATTGAACAAGTTGTGCGTCCGGGGAACGGATGCACAAAGGAAAACGGGACCAGAATTCAGGTCCCGGGACCTGACGTCCCTGGGTCCAAGTTCTGGTTCCCCAACATAAAATGACTCATATCACATGATAGTGCTGTAAAGGCTGTAAAATAGGGTACGTTTTAAAAGAAACGATCCATTTCAATGATGAGAGAATTGCTGAAAGTGCCAAGGCCTTTGAAATCATCATATAATTTATAGTGATGCATTGCCACTCCTGCTTCCATACAAAGTCCTGAAGAACGAATCTTACAGCAAAAAATAATAGTTCACCGTTTTTTGAAATCAATTTGTTTGCAATTAATACATTAGGCTCGAACCTTCAAACTGTATACCCTCTTGTCTACTACGTCAGCCGGATTTTTCCAATGAATCCCAGTGGAGAGACTCAAGCTGATTTGCCGGCAAATTTAATCTTATAACTTTTAGCTGATATAAACGGCTTAGAACTTATTCGGTGGATATTTTTGTCCCTATACCTCGAGGCGTGTGATCAAAATTAACCTGTTGTCGGATCTCTTGTATCTATTGGTCGGCTCCAACAAGATAAATAGATTTTCATAATTTCGTTTTCTCTGACCGATTCTCGATTGTATGTAAGAGCGAGAAAGTGATATTCTTCGCGGTACATCGTATCGATTGATGGAGGGTTCTTTCCTCGCTACTAGTTGATCATATTTGGTCGGTTATTATTCTTTTCATAGGAAATATTACTGTACTTCCGCCTTGCAAGAACCGTCAGTATAGCTTCGTTTCGATGAATGACAGGAAAAAGAATCGCCAGACATTCGCCCGAGTAAAAAGCGCGAAGATGATTGCAGCACCAGTACACGTACTTTCGAGTTCGTGCCGAGAGCCGAACTGATACAGTGAAAGGCCATAATCCGTCGCTGGTCAAGCGGAAATTTCGTCCGATTACGGAGTTCGAAGAATACAATTGCCGAATCGACTAATTGATCACCTTAACCGTTATGCAATCCCTGTTGAGAA
This sequence comes from Notodromas monacha, assembly GCA_905338405.1. Classification (NCBI taxonomy): domain Eukaryota; kingdom Metazoa; phylum Arthropoda; class Ostracoda; order Podocopida; family Cyprididae; genus Notodromas; species Notodromas monacha. The sequence continues at coordinate 17,068 of CAJPEX010001449.1, read as the reverse complement.
AAGTCTCTGGAATTCCACGGAGTCATCCGCTCTTTTATCCCTTGTCGTGATGGAGCAGAAGCCCTTGAGAATGCCTTCACAGTATAGAACTTAAATCCTTGAGTGCTTGAGGTTCATTCTTGCTGGCTTGAGTCTTCTGTACCCACGCTGGTTTCAGACAGTGAAGAAGCGTTGTTTGGCGAGTTTTCCGACATTTTATCGGGGTAATTAGGCATGAAGCTAGACAATGATTGCCCCTGAAACCTTGTCCCCATCAATTTACACGGGCACGGATTGTGGAACAAAATCCCCAACAAACATGCCAGGCAAGCGAGCGATGCTTAATTTTTAACCAGATTCTTGCTGAATTTTCGGAAATTTTTTGGACCTCTGAATCGTCGGTGGATGATCATTTAAAGATTGCAAAATGTTCATAGAGATGGTGGCAAAGAAGGTATACTATACATATATTTTAAAAATCCTGAACAGCAGAAGTTCAGTTAAAATTGAAGTTCATTTCAATTGCTTTGGAATGCGGCATGCAATGTGCTGAATGTTGGTCCCCATTGACATTTTTAGAGAATACGCATACGAATTTGAGGAATTTTTTATATATGTTCACATCGCTTCCTGCAAATTAAGCAAATTGTAAAAAAAAAAAACTGCTCCATTTCAGATTGAGCTCCTACTTTAATTCTTGCATAAGTTTTTAATTTAAACCTCAAAATATATAATATGGATATGGGTATATGATTGATGTTGTCAAACTTCAAAATTAATTTTAAAAACTAGCTGATCAATCCCTAAGTCATGTATTTCCTTTTCGGGAGAACTCACATGTATTACAACTGCGAGGGAAATTCCAATTTGTCAAGTCTGACCCTATGTTCACGTTTTTCAAATGGCCATGCTTTTTTTAAATATTTTGCATACAGTATTTTGGAAATCGACGCAGGCATTCTGTTTACCGAAATGGCAAATGATTCTTCGACCTGGAAGCTGAATTCATTAGCACATTTAAATTAATCCAACTCGAATTCTCAGTTTTTCTTTCACAGAGAACGCCATCAGTTAAATTCACCTTAAACCGTTCGGAGGAATGACCTGATGATACGAAGAATTTCGGAGAAAACTTACCGGTACTTGAAGGAAAAAAGCAAAAATTTTGATGAGTTTGCTTTTGCGCAGTGTTAACGCGCGTGGGAACTGTGCTACGCGCTTCATGAATCTTCCCTATTTTCGCCGAAAAAAACAGAATAAGACTGAATGTGGGATAAATTTAAAACGGTATTCCTCAAAACACGAACTCGAATAATTTCTGTGATTTTCAGTGCTTTTCTTTCCACAGATCGTTTTAAAATTTCAATCCATCTTTGTTCTTAATTCCTACTATCCGTTCAGAATAAAACACGAGGGAGGGAGAAAGAGTTTGAAGAAAATTGAAGCAATAATACAGTATGCAGCTTCGTCTCGATATTTTTCACAATAAAAACGCTGAAGTTGAACGTTTCTAAAAAAAAATCATTGAAAAAAACTCAGGCACGTTTTAGCGGGAGGATTTATTTCTCAAAGCGCGCCTTCAAATATTTTTTTCTTTTGGCGTGATACACCAGTTATTGTTTACCATTTTAGCTTTTTCCTTGAAGACTGTAATTTTTTGGAGAAATTACCATGACATTTGTTCGGGCAGTGCATGATTTATAATGTTTTTCGTCGATAATTTAAATTCTAGGCGTTAAATGTCACTACAATGGCCCCCCGCCTAACAGACAAAATCTGCCAAACAGACTTCTTTTGGTTTAAAATTAGTGTTGAAAATTGAAATTTTTAATTTTTTATGTAATTGAATTTGTGTAAAGGACTTTTCGTCTAACAGACTCGCCCCTTGCACAAATCAAGTCCGTTAGACGGGGGTTGACTTTACTTCATTTCTCATTGCAGATTTGCATGACTTCCAGATGAAATTACATGTTCCATAAACGCTTGCATGACGACGCGTTGCTGTTGATGTTGAAAAATACATATAACTCGGAATTACGTAAAGGAATATAGAATAATGCATATGATATTTTTATCGCGAACAATTCTGGGTGATGATTTTCTTCAAGCTTTCAGACCTCACCGCAAAGAAGCGTGGAACATATCCATTCGGCCATAAAGTGATTTTCTTCTTTTTTCTTGGCCCCTGCGGAAAGCTTTCATGGATTCTTCGCGCTAAGCTTTCCGGATCATTAGGCTTTTAATAATGATGACTTCTGCCTCGGTCGGTTGAGATTTGAAATGTTGGGTCAAATTCGAATTTATTCCTAGGATCGAGGAGAACCGCCGCAGAGTTCAATAGTAGAGGTCGTGATCACGGTGCTGGACAACGATGACCAAGATCCCGCTTTCACGGCTAATCGCTACGAAGCCGTGGTGGAAGAGAGCATTTATTATTCCGTGAGTCGGCCTTTTAAAAAGGGCTCGGTAATGTACCTGGGAAATCTCATCCAATAACGGTCTTGACAAATAGGGCAAGGAAATCCGGAAAAGGATCGCGACGGATCCGGCGATTCGGGCGTACGACAAGGACAAAGGAATCAATTCGTCGTTGAGTTACGCCATTGTTTCCGGAAACTCCGACGGGTACTTCCAAATGGACCACGTTTCCGGGGATGTTTACCTAGTCCGAGAAGTACCTGCTCTCCCACATGCATAGGAAATTGATTTGTTTGCATCCGGAAAATGTTTCCGTTTTTGTGCAGATCGATCGAGAGCGGCTGGTTTCCAAGAAAATATCCATGCAAATCGCCGCCGCTCAAAACGACGCACCGGAGCGTCACACATTAGCCTTGTTGGAAGTGGATGTCTTGGACATTAATGACAACTTGCCGCAGTTCAAAGCGGATTTATACAACATCTCCATCATGGAAAACCTGCCGACTGGGTTCAGTGTGGTCCAAGTTTACGCTATCGATCGTGACGAGGTAATTACAGTTTGTTTTTTCTGGGTCGGTTGTTGCCTTCCAGTCACGATTTCACTCCAACTGAGGTGCAAATTGCCGCTGAAAAGGCATTCAATCAATTTAAATATCCCCATATAACTTAAATTTTGTGAGCATCTGGCAACGAGATTTCAAATCTACGAGTGTTCAATGAAGCTCAAAATGTGATTGTTTTCTACAGGAAGAGGGGCTATCCTTTACAGCCGATTTGATTTACAGTCGATCGAATCGTTTCAATTTTTATAAAAATTCATTAAATTTAAATCTCGCTGAACAACTTTCAGAACGTCAGCCGATCGAAAGGAAATTTTAAAAATTTTCTGTGTAACTGAATATACAACAGAGAGGGATTAATGCCAGAAAATTAGATCGTCTCAGCTTTTGGTTCGGGATTTTAAATCCTTCTCACTTTTAAGAATTTTCTTTGCTCGAGGATTATCGTATCTGAAACATTTGATTCGCCGTAGGACATCGGCATCTGTCGTCTTTGATTTAAAAGGAGATTCTGAGCGTCGCCTCAAATTTCTTCCAAGCGTAGAAATGGGCTATTTTTTGACATGTCCCAAAACCGTGTAATGATTTGAGCGATTATTTTGCCTTCCTTTGCCTTTGTTGATCTTTCCCAGAAAAATGCTTCCGAATTCCAGAGGTTGAAAACTTTCTGGTAACCTTTTTTGTTGCTCTGGCAGTAGCGAGTGATTCGTCCTGTACTGTGCAGTACTTCACCCTTGCAGAAACACAAGAAAGCTTTTTTTTACGCGCATAAATCCCACCAGAATGGTGATTCGAATCGTGTCCCGATATAATCGCCCATGTCCCCAGGGTGAGAATGCGGCATTCAATTACGGCCTGGAAGGTGCGGGAGGTCCTTTCGAAATAAACCCAGTTTCCGGATGGCTGAGCGTCGTCAATTCCTCGCTCTTGGACCGCGAGAAGGCGGCCGTCATCCAGCTTGGCGTCTATGCCGAGGAACGGCGCCCGAACGCCGTTTTCCGGGAGCGGCGGAGTCGTGCCGTCGTCGAGGTTCATCTGCTGGACGCCAATGACAACAACCCGGCTTTCGTCCCTTCGTCAGCGTATGAATTTAATGTGACGAGCATCAGTGCTCCTGGCACAATCGTCGGGCAGGTATGGACATAAATCTTGACGAGAACCATGTCGTAAAACAGCGCTGGTATTTTTGAAAAATCAGGAAAAGCGTACGCACTGTCTATAAAGAAAAGCAAAATTGTTTACATAAACCTATTTAACTGCAAGGAGTTCTAAAAAAAAGGTGAACGAATCCTCATTTCAGTGTATCCAACCGTGTCATAAAGCTTTGCAAATATTTCGAAAAAATCAGAAAAATACGGACCTTTGCAGTTACTGTAAATGGAGAGAAGCACGATAGTTGACATTGCCTTGTTTAATCCCCGACTTTCTACCAAATATAAAAGTGAACAACCCTTAATTGCAGTAAAGTTTCACAAAAACTGGCGCAAAATTTTCGGAAGTAAACATTGTTGAGTAGCTCCACAAAAGCCAAACAACTATTGGAAATAGTCTCGCGAAAAAGAGCAAAGCGAATGATTTTCTGCTGACACAAGACGATTATCTGGAACGGGAAAAACAAAATTCTTTTGAGCAATGTGCATATTTCCTCCAAATTAAGACGAATTATCGCGTCAAACAACGTACTTGTATACAATGTTCTGATCAGAGGGAAATCATTCAACGCAAAACCGAATTTTTATGGAAGAAGCAGTGAGAAATTTTGATACGATGACAAAAACGTGGGACATCTTCCTGCATTTATGATATACAGTATGCGAAAAATCTAAACCTCGTGTGAAAAAATTTAAGCGCGTAAAATGTACGATGTTTTTTCGATGAGTATTTCTCCGAACACTGAAAAAAAAATTCTGGTCCCAACAGAAAACTTATTTATATACATAAGCAACTCATTCGTAAGGCTATTCTTTGGATAATGAGTTAAATATTGGTCCTCTGATCATTGTTCAAGCCGAAGTCTTTGTGAAAGAATGATTATATTTGTAAAAAATATGTAATGCGTTATTTTTCATGAATATTTACCCCTCTCATTCAGACTGAGTCTCGCCTCACATCTTATTTAAATTAATTTTTTATTTTAGAATTTTGTTCATAATAAACGAGGTGTCTTGAAATTCTCTCTAGTATCATTCAAACTTTTTTTTTTGCACTTGACGTTCATTGATGAAACGATGTTTTCACCATTATCTGGAAATATGAACACTCATCGAACGATGAAAGGAAAATTCCGAGTAGCGGATGCATGCGATAAAGTGACGCTGTTATACGTGATTATTTAACGGTTTACATCACGCATTCCTAGAAAGACTTTTTTAATGGCATGGTTCGGATTCCATTCGTGATTATCAAAATTTATTCCATGCCGCAGGTCGTTGCTGACGACGCCGACGAAGGTGTAAACGGAAGAGTGATTTACCACCTCAGGAAGTCCAGCTCAACTTACAGCGGTCAGCACGTGCTGCAATCCAGTGACGAGATCCCGTTTCAGGTCGACCCACACTACGGAACCATAGTCGTCAGCGAAACCCTGCCTACGAAGAGTAGTCAGTTCACGATTTTCGTAGAGGCTAAAGACTCTCCGGAGAATCCTTCAGAGGCCCGGAGTGCCATGGCTGTGGTCAAGATTTATGTTGTGAACTTGAATCGAAATGCTCCGAAAATACTAGGGAACCCTGTGGAATTTTGGATTGGATCTCAGGTCCCAGTCGGGACGGTTGTCGGTCAAATTCAGGCTCATGATGCTGACCAGGACACCCTGGAGTTTGACCTGCTGCATAAATACCGTGAAGGAGGTACAGGGTTATTAAAACGACGTGAAAACTATTTTTGAAATCTTCTGGGCACCGAATAAGAATTCACTGACTTGTTCTTGATTTCGCGCAAATTTTGACCAAAGCAGAGTACTTGACCAAAAATTACCCCGACTGCACCCTATTCGCCAAAAGTTGATTGGCATAAAATAAAATCAGATGTATCTGTATCCATTTGCTCATTTGTTTAAAAAATAGTTGCCTCATCTAAACGAATAAATTAAAATTCAACAGAGCAGTGCGCATGTTATTTAAGCACATTTTATGGATCAAATAATATTCTTGCATTTTAAAGAGGGCCTCATGAAGAGAAGCGTCTGAAAATCTCACTTTTGCGTAATTAATTTAAAGAACACGTTCTGGTGGAAATGTATCAATATCCTAATGTTTCAAGATTGCATCCGCACCTCTCGGATGTATCAAGTCAAAGCAAAATTGCGCAACTGGAATGCGGACTATTTCTGATGCGATACCTTTTTGCTGGATATTTCGAGGAAACGCAGTAGCGAATATTTTGCCATTTATATCATGCTTGAGGGATTTCTGAAGGTTTTTATGACGCTGTTCGGATTCCAAGCGTCACGACCAAGATTTATATTCATTAATTAAATAATTTTTGTTCCTCCTCCATTTCAAATAATTTGTCCACCCGACTTTGTGAGGAAAAAACAGGAAGAACACAAGTATCCAATTTTGCGGTACAGTAGTGTATTTTCCTTTTCCTGCTTCGTCCATATAAACAAAACTGACTTTAAGACTTAGTTAAATAATATGTCCACACGACCGTAATTTCCTTGTTTTAGTTTGTCCACGCAGGAATTGAAAACTCAGGTTTTATGAATTATTTACAAATCTGCGCACTGGATGCAACCTAGTGCCTGTGTATAAAAATAGACTCGAATTTTCTAGTGATGTCCAGAAAATTTTGAGAAGCTGAAGTAGGATTGGTTTAATAGTTTGTAAAAAAAATTTAAAAATTGGTTGTACCGCTGTATTCACGATGGAACCATTACACATTGTGTATATCTAATCGACTGTGTAGACGCTGAAATCAAGCTGGATGATGAAGGAAACGTTTTTATATTTTAGTGCCGTTTGCGATTGAAGAAAACACCGGCATCGTCGCATTGTGGGATACTTTAGAATCCTACGAACGAGTCCGATACGATTTCCAAGCCACAGTTTCCGACGGAAACCACACTACTACCGGAAATGTCACGATCCACGTCGTCCTCGGCGATGCCTCAAAACTCGTGGACCCTGGGCCGTATGAATTTCACATTCCGGAAAATCTGGCGAAAATGGAAATCGGGAAAATAAGAATCAAGGAATCCAAGCTATTTCCGGTCCGCCTCAGAATCAGTCCGGGGCCTGCAGAAGATCTTTTCGGGATTGAAAACGATGGAACTGTGTTCACGAAAAATGCTTTAGACAGAGAGAAGCGTTCGGTCCACGAATTTTCTGTGCTGACTGAAAATGCTCGAGATGGTCAACAGTTTTCAGGCATTGTTCAGGTATTTTTTCTACCTTCTCATTCGTTCGCTGAGATCTCTCCTAGTTTTGTTTGGTTTTTGGGGGGAGGGCGTTCAGTTAACTAAGCATCAAAATGAAAATCAAATCAAAAATCCCACACGTTTTGAATTATTCACGCAACCACGGAAAGCAGTCATTTAAAGTGGTTTGCTCGCGGAAAACTTTTTTCTTAAATCAATATTTTATCCTATATGCTGACGATGAAATACTGACAATTGAAAGATGAGATTACGTTATGAAAATAATGAAATATTTCCGTATGGGGTTGAAACTGCTATGAAATTTTCTTCTCGAATCATGCTATTTTTTATCGTTTGAAACGCCTCACGTTGATACATTTGTGATGCGCGTGCATTGAGAATTCATAAAGCTAGAGGGTCCAGTTGCATGAAAGTACTTTATATACAAAAATTAGGATTCATCAGATGGATCCTTTGAAAGATCTCCTCTATTGTTAATTTTCAGGTGAAAGTCGTTGTGGAAGACGTCAATGACGAACCGCCGGTTTTCTCAGCAAAAGCGTATGAAGGCTACATCCGCGAAAACTCCCCGAGAAGATCAACTGTGCGAATAATTCCGCCAATTCGTGTCACGGATAAAGACACGCCATCCAATGGAATTTTCAGCCTTACCATTGAAGGCACGGGAGCGGAATACTTCAAAATGATGCCGGACTCCTTGGAAGTTCGTCATTTTTCATTTCTTTAGTAGAGACATCTAGGACATTTTTAGCTTGAACAATCACAAATTAGTTTAAGCAACCAAAGAAGATGTCACTCTCTTACTTCAAAATTACGGAAAACAATATTGTTTGTTAGAACATGTACGCTACGTTACGTACAATTGTTACTTCGATAGTTCGCGAGAGTTATAACTATGCGTAAGAAGTTGACGAAGTCTGAGTCGTATGTGAGTATGTCTCAGACGATAACCTTGACATATGACTATCGAAGTCTTTCTGCTTGGAAAAGCAATTGAGAAGCTGATATTGGGCATCCGAATATTTAGTTCGAGTCCGATATTCAGGATTCATTTGCATTGATGAATTCATACTTTAAATATATCAAGATATATTTTTCATCTTAAATTTAGATCGAAAGTATCCTTCGAAAGGGCTTCGCAGAGTAGTTCGAAATCTTCATTTCATTAAAGAAGGCGAAATTGGCCAATGACCTGAAAATCAGTACATTGCTGTACTTTCTTGTCATTTGCAAGAGAAATCATCATCCTGATTTGACTTCTCCAACTCGAATTCGATTTTCCAGCTTTTAATTTGAATCCCGTTTTCAGCTTTTCCTAGACAAAGCTCCGTTGGACAGAGAAGTCATGAGCGAATTTAATTTGGTGCTTCGAGCGAGCGAGAAGGAAAACTTATTCTCCGTTGCAAAACTGACGATTCATGTTCAGGACGACAACGACAACAAGCCGGAAGTTTCTTTTTCTTTAGTGACCGGAAATGATTCAGCTGCGTTCCAAACCAACAACATAGACAGGTGAGTGTTCAACAAAGAGAAAAATTATTGAGGAGATTCGCCTTGGAAATGCATTTTCCATTCGAAACATGGAACCGGAAATTCTGCCGATTTTTTTTTATTACAGCTAGAAGACAAGCTTTATTCAGTTCTCCGACTTAGAATTTAAGATTCAGATTTTGCAATTCTTTCTAAAAAGAATCGTTCGTCGAACCAAGTAAAAATGTGCTGCGAAATCACGAGTCATTCCGCTGTCGACTCGAATTTTACCCGAATGAATGCGGAAAGACAGAATTTCTTCACTTTTATCTTTTTTTGAAAAATGTGATATTTTATTGAAGAATTTTAAAAATTATTGTTTCAAGGCAAGACATGTGGATCGAAGAGGGTGAGGACAATTCGACATCACGAGCCAACGACTCAGAAATGACCTGGTCGGTGACGAGACTCAGTGCTGTATTCCGAGACCCGAAAGATCCGTCAATAATTCACGTGCCTGAAAACTGGATCCCGGGTTCAAAAATTGGCACAATTTCGGCGATGGATCCGGATGACGGGATAAACGGACAAGTGACATACGCAGTTGTTTCCGAATCGTCGCGAACCATCGACGTCTTGGATGGACCACCGGAAGAGGGAGGCTGGATATCCACGAAATATTTCAAAATTGACAAAGATTCCGGGGATATTGTTCCTGTCGTGAAAATCCCACCGGAAACTCACACTGTTCTCGTGATTTCCGCAACTGATGGCGGAGGATTGGAGTCCAGAGAAAAGCTCGTCATTTATTCTTTCGACGTCAATGACCACTCGCCGATTTTCGAACACGAGTGGTACTCATTCCAGGTGCAGCATCATGAAATTAATGACCCAGAAACAAGTTTTGAAGTTCAGGACTACCTTGCTGCGAATTCTTGAAATTTACCGTATTCACGCGAAATTTGCAGGTGCCGGAAGGGAATTTCATCAAGCCAATTTTGATTGGGCAGATTCATGCCTCAGATCAGGACTTCGGGAAAAACGGGATCATCAAATATGTTTCCTTGAACACGACGATTTCCGAGAATTTTCAGGTATCACTTCAACACTTGGCGGCGGTCGTTAAATAAAGTTCGCACACAAGTCATGTGCCAAATTGTATCGCAGATAAAAAATCACAAGTTTCTATTTTTCCATTACCTTTCTTGATTTCTGCAGCTGAGCATCTTGAGCCTTTAGGCTGCAGGGCAAAGAAAATATTTGGTTTGAAAAAGAGGGATGAACTGTTGGCGAATTTTACAATTTTGAATCCATTTGATAATTTTCGATTATCAGGGCTTGGAAAATTAATGTATCTCCCGGGTTTTCCGTCGTGCATTCCGTTATTTCCTCAAATCTTATGCTTTTATTCACAATCCTTGTTCTTTGGGCTATCTTCGGGCATGATTCCCACAAAACATGTAATTTAATCTCTAAAAGTTGGTAAAAGCCCCGTCAAGAAATTTCTCTGCATTACCTGTAATATTTTTGAGAACTGTACTTGAACTCTGAATGGGTTGAAGTACGAAAAACACGTGTTACTACTGTATGCTACATTTGGGTGAGCTCTACAGTAGAGTCCGTTTTTTGTATTCTTATTCCGGGTTGCCCATAAATGAATAGGAAATGAACAAAAATCTGGCTGGCTCAAATAGGTAATGGAATGTAACCAGAAAAGTTTGTTAAATGGCTCACGTGATGTACTTTTCCATGCCTCAATCTTTGACGGAAAAGGCCTAAAATGTCTGAGCATCAAAATGCGTCTTTGTACAACTTGATAAAGAGACGATCATTTTTTTTATCGGTCATTTACAGATGAGGTTATTTTTCTATTCTTGCAATGTCCTCAGATTTTTGTGGACGATCGAAGCGGAGAAATGATGTTGCAAGGCATGCTGGATCGTGAGGTGGAGCGAGACTTATCAGTCCTAGTGTCAGCCGTCGACGCCGGGGAACCTCCGAGAACCGCGTTGACGAGTGTCGAGATTTTCATCGAGGACGCCAATGACAACTCCCCGGTGTTCCACGGATTTCAAGACGTGCAATTCAGACCAGAACCCTCGCGATCTGAGGAATCAAATATCGAAGGCGGGGTATACTTCCCAGTTTACTACGCCGAAATCGCGGAAAACAACGACATTGGCGACCCGGTGACGAAAGTATTTGCGAACGACACGGATTTCCTGGGCAACGGGAACGGAGTTGTCATGTATGCGTTGCTGAACGGACGCGGGAGGGACAGTTTCCAGATCGACGCGAAAAACGGAACAATAACTGCAGCTCGTAGACTGGATTTCGAAAAGACGCCGAAATTCGAACTCGGCGTCATCGCCCATGATATCGGTAAAGATTGACAACATCTGGATACATCTAAATTTTTTGAGGATGATTTTAGACGGAAATTTGAATGCGTGACGTTGGCAAGATTCGATGTGCGCTTGCGGTCAAAAAACAGAGCTCGAGCTCAATATCCAGAAATCCTAGACTAAAAGTTATCTGGTCTCAACCCCGATTTTCAATTCGCTAGGTAAATAAAAAAAGGAGGAACGAAAAAATTTTCAACTGAAGCTTACATTTCTTATTTGCAAACATGTATGCCGTTTTAAAATCTACTCCGGCTGACTTGTGGAATTTCTTGAATAATTTCCCTTGAATTATTCCCTCGACAAGCCTTTATTCCTCTTCCAGCGTTTTTCATTCAAAGTTCATGAGCATTCGAAAGTGCGCTTGATATTCCTGTCATGAAAATTCAAATTGATTTTCCCGGAATTTGACGTTGAATTCGCGATTTCCCCGAGTCATAGTTTTGTTCCTGCTCGGAAAATATTCCAAAGGTTTATTTTTGCACATGTTTTCTCAGACTTCTCACTGAGGATGAGATGACCTTCATTGCAGCTAGTCCTGAAATGCTAAGAATATCTTTTAATGGCATTAGTTTCCTTTATTTCAGGTTTGAAATTATTTCGTCAATCACTAGTATCAAATTATGCGGAAAATGTTCGAGAAGACCATAAGGCAGTGAATGAAAATTGAGCAGAATCTACAAATGCCTGATTATTTTAACAAATTTAATATATTCGGAACACTGCATTGTAATGTACATTACTTATTAAATTCGCTGCGGACGGGGTTTTTGAATGACACGGGCTTGACAATTGATGCCTTTTATGAAAGAAAACATGATAACACATTACTTGAACTGGATGTTACCACCATCTTGCTTCGTTTCTTTTGCTCGCCAAAAAATTCGAGGATTTGGCGAAAATATGAAATGATAACTGAAGTGCTGAGGATTTTTAATTTTTGAAATCTGGGCCTGATTTCAGGGAAGCCAACAGCAAGGACTTCCACGGCGTTGGTGATCGTGACGGTCATAGACGAACGCGAGGTCATCGAGGGCAGATTCTTTTCCAGATCCGAATACATGCTTCACGTGCCTGAGAACATGCGGCGACCGACTGGGCTTGTTGACCTGGACGTTCGAGAGGATTTAAACGAGGTCGATTTCGAGTACGTGTTCCTCAATACGGGATGGCAAGGGAAATTCCATCTTGACCCGAACACTGGTATTCTGGCTGCTGTCGAGCCCCTGGATCGAGAAGTTCGTGCGGAGTACAGATTCCGGGTCAAGGCCCAGCAAAGGCGTCAGCAATTTCCGATCACGGAAGAAGGTTACTCACATTTCCCCTCATTCGCTCTATTCAATCCGAAAATCCCATTCATAACATTTTGCTCGAGTATTTCAGATTTCGTCATGTCTCATAAAATTATAATCGCCGGAACGAAATAATGGGGAACTTTCGAAGCACCGAGCTATACCAACCGTTAAATTTCCGTTCATTACTGAAATAAAATCGGTGGGGTATCCGAAAAGCTACTCTGCAGTGTGAAAAAAAATCAGCATTTTGGCGTCTTCTAAATCTGAAATGAAATACCCACTGAAGAGCACCTGAATCAGAGCTGAATATGCCAATAAGGCATAAAATAATCAATCGACACAGAAAAAAAACTGAACACGTTTATTCCATTAAACTCGAATCCCTAAAAACCCGTATTCTACCGCAATTATGCAGAATCGTACATAGGAAGAACCCAGATACAACTTTGGATGCATGAGGGTAACAATCTAAAGTGAACCGTTCTTGCCAGTGACATCAATCCGCGGAAGAAAAAAATTTTAATTTCGAAAGAAGATGCGTTATTACAATTTGTTCACTTCGTTTGAGCTGCCAATATTGTCTTCAAGGGAAATAATTAGGTAACCCATTCTTTTTTCTAACTTTTATCTGACTATCGAAGGTCAAGACGAAGTCGATGTCGTGATCATCGTAGACGATATCAATGACAACATGCCAAGGTTTTCCGCTGAGAAGCCGTTTGTTGGAGCAGTTGCAAAAGGAAGTTCAGCTGGATATCCAGTTCTGAGATTGAAGGTACTGTAATTTCAAAGTGACTTTCTTTCAGTTGAGCGCTTTCTAAAATGTATTGTGCCACAACATCGCGTCCCAAAAATTCGCTTGTCCACAAATAAAATAAAAACACTGTTTAAGAAATATAATTCCGTCAAAAAACCTCAGATAGTGTCATTACAAGTTCCAATAACAAGAGGGTGAGCTCTTGTTACAACAATAGTCAAATAACCCTTTATGCCTCACTACAGTCGAACCTCTCTGTTAATAAATCCGGAACCATAACCCGTATAGTTCAGGCATTAGGCTGGTATATAGTAACCTGAAAATATTCAGGGAATATTTTCAGGCTACTTTGCCAACCTAACTAAACTGCATCCGTGCATGAAACCGAGAATACGCTTTGCGAAAGTGAAATAGTGTACCTTAATTTTTTGGCACTCGCCGTTTTGGAACGAGTTCAATAATTGCGTGGTCTTGTGGCCCAACGATGGTGCTAACGCGGGTTTTCTTTCGATTTCGAAAGGCTCGTGACGGAGACATTGGATTGAATGCAAGGATTCGGTACGAAATTATCCCGAAGCCGGAAGACGGGTCGTCCTTGTTCAAGATTGACCCAAGAAGCGGTCAGATCGAAACCAAGGTGGATTTGTCGCGGTTCGACTTCAAGGTGTTCGGTTTCGATGTCCGAGCTACTGACCGAGATGGCGCTCCCGACGGATTATCGTCCATCGCCAATGTTTTCGTGAGTTCCTTTCAAATGAACTATAATACCTTTAAGGCATTCTCAATTACGATTTCGCTTTCGAAAAGATTTATGTAATTGCTGACGAGGAGGAGGCTGTTATGACGGTGAAAGCCAGGCTTCCCGACGTGGAAAATCGTCTGGATATGATCACGAGGTGCGTTGAGGAATAGCGAAACCGTTGATTTTTGAATCGATTGCTGTTCGGTTCAGTGAGTTCAGTGGGCGATTTTCTCGATTGTTTCGATCTTTCAGTAATTTGACGCACTTGACTGGCATCGATTTACGAATTCGGAAATTGGCTGAACAGCACCGAGGAACCATTCCTGCCGTGCATGCTAAAATACCCGACATGTGAGTTTTGCCCTGCTTACGTTTTCAGCCTCAAAGTTGAAAGTTCCGATTATGCCCTACAGAAATTTTAAAATAATCCGAAACCATTTACAGTGGGGTCCGGAGATGAGGATGATGTTGGCGCTTCGACCTTTATTGGCCCTATTCATGTCGAAACATCCACATGTTGGATCAGGTTTTCCCATAGATTTCAAAGAGAATAGTGTATATTTAACTGGTTCTCCTGCTGTTCAAAAATTAGAATGCAGTCCCCCAAGAATGGAATAAAATAATTTTCCTCGCCTTCAAGGTATAGAAAGTAACAGGGATGGAACACCACACAGACTCTGATCTTTTGGCATGTAAAAAAGCGCAAATTAAAACAAAGAACGTGCAAAAGTCTTGCTATAAAGTAGTGCACAGATTATTTAAAAAAAACTGGGAAAAAAGAAGCTCAGTATACAAAAGCAGCCTGTTTTGGAATACAAATCAGAGTAAATTTGATGTAAATTTAATTTTTATTTTTTTGAATACAGCTGGGCTCTGTCTACAATGAAACACAAGGGGGAAAACGTTGTAGAGAGAATTTTGTTGTAGAGAACCCCTATAACATGTGAAGAGAACCCTACGGGACCACAAAAATTCTTTATGCAGAGAAAATCGGTATAGAGTCTATAGACAAGACCATTAAAGAGTCCACCAGTATAAAAAGCTCAATTTGTTCAAGATATATTACATTAAAAAAAAAAGAAATTCGAGGATTGCATCACCCGGATTTTAGTGCTTTTTTGCTGTTGAGTTTGCAGTGTCCCTAAGTCGAATCGTGTGTATGTCGAGGACCCACTGTATATACTACTGTATGGTACGGTATTCCGAAGTTTCATTTTTCTATCGGTAGGACTGACGTGTACATGTATGGAGTGGACCCGGATTCCAATACAATCTTGCGATCGAAGGATTTGGTCGGGTGAGTTGTATTCTGACTCTGCCCACTTATGGAAGATGTTCAGACAAGCACCTATATATATAAAATTGTTCGACGAATCGTCCTTTCTGATATCCATGTTCAAGTTGGTCATCACGTTCACTTTCCCCGAAAAGAACTTCGCCTCACCAACTGGAGTAAAAGTTGTTCAGGAAGTTTCTGAACGGTGGAAACAAATTTCAGAATATTTTAATCCGGCGATAAAGTTGGGCTTTTACGATAGTTTCTAGAGCGCTTTAAAATTTACACACCCCAGATCGCTGGTCTACACAAAATATTGCAAATATTTTTAGACCTTCTGGACGATGGCAGAAGTTATAAAACCCTAATACTGTTTTTTAAGACGCATTTCTTGGGAAACGATCAACTTCCCTTCAATCCTTTCTTCTTCACTGCACTGTACATCCGTTTTTTCCCGGTATATGCGTCATTTCATCGTACTGTTGAGTTTGTGTATCATATATTCTTCATTTACTGTATATTCAAGAAATGTTTCCCAAACATTATGTCAAATTTCATTTTTCCGGGATGTGATGCTTAATTTCGAAGCATCGTTACGGATATTCCGCCCATAAGAGGTCATGTACTGAAATGTTCTGCGGCTTTGAACGAATGTGTCATAAATTTGATTCAAAAATGCAATTCAAAATTCAAATTCTTGACTGAAGCTGACACACTGCATTAAAAATGAGCATCCTGGCAGTTGTGAATATTATCCCACGCATCTTTCGTGCTGTTCTTCTTTCAATGTACCCTGAGATGCAAGCCACTCACGCGTGATGTTTCCCCTTTTCGATTCGGGGTTCTACGGGTTCGAATCGACAGGGTACTGACGTCTGCGGAACGAGCACTTGAGAACTCTATGAAGATGGACATTGTAGGGATTCACGAACCCGTACAGCGAACCAGTGGACGACAGGGACCCGTGAAAATCCTCGAGGCCTGCAGGCTCTAACGGTACTAGCACTATCCACCGTAGTAGAAGGACCGTTGGCACCATTGGGAGCACCAGTAGACGTTGCAGTTCGTAAGGTTGTTCACCCAGTGATCCTTTTTGTTTTTTTAATATGTTCGAGTTTTTTTCACGAGATCTAGAAAAAAAGGAATTCCCTGGAAGTATTTTTAGCTGCCCGTGTACTGGAGGGCTGTGGAAGAATTAGGAAGATTCCATGACGCGCCCATTCTCCTGTTCTACGCCTCTGTCGTTTAAAGCATTAAATATTCTGTTATTCCCCCTTTTTTTTTGTCTGTGCAGGTGAAAATACGCGTAAAATTTTCCAGAAGGTTCTAAAACCTTCTGATCAACCACGTACCGATCCATTGTCATTCCTGACAATCAAGGGGTTCAGTGTGGGTAGATGTCAATTTCTGTAACAAAAAAAGTTGTTTCAATATTACGCCGAGTCATGCGGAATCCGGTTTGATTCTGAATTCTTCGAGTTTATGAACATCACGTCTGAATGTACTTGAATGTAATTTTGTTTTTGTTTTGAGAGATACCGTATGCTGGTGGAATATTATTCTTAACATCAATTCAATGACGTTACCAAGATATACAGTGAGACCCCCCACATGCGGACGCCTCAACCTGCGGACAATTTGACATAGGGACACTTATTTTCCCAAAAAATCAATAAATAAGGCCCGACATGAGGACACTGACTCGACATAGGGACATTTTGCAATAAAATTGAAAATACATTCCAGGCCAAATTACAAGAAACAGATATTTCCAACCCTAAAATTGAT
>CAJPEX010001448.1:0-57583 GCA_905338405.1 Notodromas monacha | reverse complement strand
TGATGATTGAGGTTTAAATGGGTCATTTTGTTCATCAAGTGCGAGATCACGATAGGTATAACAGCATGACGATTCTCTTCGATTTTGAATTTAGCTGATAGTAATTTACCGATTGAGTTTAATGAGCGGACTTTTGTATAATCCCTTTCGTAGAGTCGGATGTCACGTGAAAGTTGAAATTAGTTCGGAGAGTTAAATGTTGGAAAAATAAATTTTCAAGAGTATCTAAGTTGCCGCTCTTCCGCGGACTAGTTTCCCTCGCGCGCGGGATGGGCAGGGGTATTTCAAGATGTTTCCCAGCTGTCAAGCCTGCGACCCTTTTCTGGCAATCGCAGTCACTTGCGTGTAAAGATTTACAATGGGTAGAATTGAAATTTAGATTGTTCTTTCCGCCTTCGTAGGGAAGTTGATTATGTATTGATTGACATTTAATGGGTGATATGGCAAAAAATGCGAATGGCCCGAAATTATTGGATTGAGAATCCCAGGCCTCTTTTTCTAGCTGTGCCTATTTCTTCGTTACATTAAGGGTGTGAAGTTTTCGAAGTGTTCGAGTGAGTGACAAATGATCATCCGGGGTTAATGTGTCCCTACGATTCAAAATTCCCATTGTTCCTGAAAACTGCATCCATGATGGATGATCCGTAATTGAAGAAGGAAAAAAGTTCCCATCAGGAATCATAAGAGCGCAGTAATTTTATACAGAAATCTCCAAGTTCAAAGTGACGAACGTCGAAAAATCCAGAATTCAAGGATTTCTGGAATTTTTTACGGTGCGGAATTTTCAAACCAGAGTACCGTTCCTGAAGATCTTCATTTTTATCCTCTCGTAGTTCTTTCTGAAGCAGGAGTGGAAGTCATAAACCCCTATTAACTCATACTGTTTTGACTGTTTCCCGGAAGCAGTTGGGGGAGGGGACGTTGTTTTGTATCCCCTGTAGCTGCTGATGTAGGAATTGTGAGCAATTTTATAGCCCCAATTCAATAGTGAATAGACTGTTCGTGATTTCGGGCAGACCTCTCTGTTTCCAGGAGGTATTTCCGGAAGCAAAGCCGTTGTCGTAATCTAAGTCTCTTAAGAGAACGACAGAAATACTTGCGGACCTTCTTCCTGTAAAAAGCTCCTTGAAGTTTTTTTTTTCGTCGCAGCAGTGTACACTGGCATATGGCTCCATGATGAAATCCCGTAGGAGAAAGAATCCCGCGGCCCGAAAATCCCGTGATGCCGATAATCCCGTAGGCCAAAAAATCTTGCGGAGTCCGAAAATCCCGTATACAACAAAATTGTGATATTATCTCTAAGTTTTCTTTCCAACTGGCTGGGAGGAATGCAAATATGGTGGATTATGAAATGGGGAAAGTGCAAGGGGTTTCTTTCCATGGATTTCCAAGGTTTAGGAATCACCTTTGTCAATAGAGCCTCAACTTCACTTCCTCGCCTTTCTCGAGAGGAAACCTGAGAAAAATGTAACTATCATTTGGATCAAGACTTTGTCCCTGCATTTGTTTTGCATGTAAACTGTTCACTTTTCCAATTATTTTCAGTTCTACTTTGCCCTCAAAAAATGAATTTTTACATAAGAAAAACACTCTTTGATATCTACATATATGGAAAACTCAAGAGATAATATCACAATTTTGTAATACTTTATACGGGATTTTCGGCCTCACCGGATTTTCGAATCGCGGGATTTTTTCTCCTATGGGATTTTCTCCTGCACCCCTGGCATATACAGAAAGTAGAAAACGATTTCTAACCGCGGAGTCCATGCAATATGCAGCATTTTCGTCTCGTAATTCATTGGAAAAGAGGGGGAATCAACTCTTCGAATTAAGTATAAATGTTCGGACGATATATTTCCCAAGAAAACGTTTTCGCAGTATCAGGGTATTCAGGGAAAGACAATTCTCGAAATTGGCTTTTTTTTTTCGTCGCGAAATAAAAAAAAATTTTGAAGACTATTCTACAGGCAATAGTAGTAATAACGCGTCTTTCGTTTTTCTTCCAATAATGCGGCTTTTCTTTGAACGCCTCGACTTGAATGGAAATATCTGATACAAGCGACTGTGACGAATCACTTCGAGCTTTGTCGCTTTGAATGAGTTTGAAAGGGTTTCGGAATTGATGGGAGAATAAACGTCACTGACGCCAGACAGATTTACGTTGACGAATAGCTCTGAGACAAAGTTTTCCGATTTTCAGAGAGATTGGCGCGGCGCCGTTTCTGAAAAGACAATAGGCTTAGGTCGCGGGAATCCGCCAAATTTGAGGGGTGGTCGTTCCGCAGATTTGAATTATTTTCGCTTAGCTCTCGGGAAATAAGTGAACGTCGTGTCCTTCACCAGGAGAATTTTCTGCGGATTGTCTCTGGTAGAAAGGGGAATACCTAAACGATCGTACGGTTCTTTCGTTTCTTCTTCGTCCAGGGACGGGTCCCATTTCGTTGGGAACCAATTCCCGCGGAGCCGGAGTGCAGTGTTGTGTCACGATTTCCCTTTGAAAAATCAATGGGTCTGTATTCTTCTTCAAAATTGTAATTCGATCCTCACCATTTAGATAGGAATGGCTTGTGTTGTAGATTTCAGTAAACGGAAAGATGAAGCGGCATGCCATTTTTCGTGTATATAATCCCAATATTCCTAGAAATTTGGTTCTGTTCATGAATTGTCAGTCTATGATTTTCCGGTTTGAACTTGTTTGCAGGTTGTTCTTCGCAAAAGACTTCATCGTTCACGAGCACCTTTCGTCTGCTGTTGCCATGCCGTTCTACGCTGAGGTATGTTTGTGTTGTTTTAAGTTGATACATGATGGGATATTTTCTTTCTACGTCTCCCTCTAAATAATTGCCAGTGAAGGTAGTAATTTTTTTGTATATATTTTTTCAAGTCTTCATGGAACAACGTTTTGTTTTGAAAATTTGTTACTGAGTCCCAATTGATGTCCTCTTTGAAGTAATAGTACTGTTTGATGGAGGATAGTGTTCTTAGTTTTAACATAATTTAAAAATTTGACAGGAGCCAAAAGCTCTCGATGTTCAATCAACATCCTCGGGACGATCGAACAACGGCTCTTCATTACCGATAAGGGTCTTATCAGGTTTGGTGCTTGTGCGCCAAGTGACGGAAGTACATGATGATGATCCCAGGCATAGCAGCGGTTGCCAGGTGAGTCCTTCGCTATGATATATAATTTTTTGATGTTATAATGCTTCTGAGATTATTTTTACATTGCGATAAAGCATAAATGCCCTTCTTCCTACTCCTCTTGGAGTGCAGAAATACGAATGTTTCGACTCGTCTTCACCTTTTCGAGCACGGGTTTTCAAGTGAAACGTGGATTCCGAAAAAAGAATTGACTATCATTTTCACTCAGAAGTATTTACCGGTTCTGCTGTTTTCCTCAGAAACGTGAAGTTGAATCGGACTTCGTGTCATCGTCGTATCCTTCTTCCAAGAAATTGAAGACGGACAATACAGTGGATGAGCCAACGTCTTGTAGGGTCTTCAAGTGTACAGCATTCGAAGAGCCAACAATTCCTTCGAAAATTTTGCAACAGGCTCGGAAGGCGAAGATTTCTGATTTCAAATTCGATACTGATAGATATGCAATCTGTTACACGGATGGATCCTGCGTCACTAATTTGAAAACTTCCGGAGTTGGAGTCTGGTTCGGGAAGGATCACGTTGCGTGAGTATTTTCTCTTCGCTCATTTCCTCACTTAGGATGGTTTGGAACTTGGAAAAGTTTGATGAATGATTGGGTTATTATGCGATTGGTTCAGCCTTGCGCTAACCTTTTTGTTAGTAAGTAAATAACGTAATAACTGTATTTCGAATGCCAAGCGCCCTTGAGAAAGACGCAAACCTGGCTAATTGAATCGTCATTGATTCAGACGTTAAAAAGTATATGAAGTGCTCGACAGTTCGTATCATCAGAAATATTTCTATTCATTCATTATTTTTTGCAGGAATATTTCGGAACCCTTACCCGTTCCGGGCACGAGTAACCGTGCAGAACTGACGGCCATTCTCTATGCAATCCACGCTGCGAAGGAAGCCGGTAAAATTAATAAATGAAGACATTCCTGGTTCAACACTGCTAAATTTTTCCTGATGTTTTAACTGCAGGCTTGAAAAAGCTGCGGATTCGGACCGATTCCTCATACGCCAAGAATTGCATCACTGTTTGGATGGCGAATTGGGAAGACAACGATTGGAAGACAACCGCTGGAACAGCTGTCCTAAATCAAAATGAAATCCGCGCCATTCGTAGAGCTCTATCTTTTGTGGAAGTAGATTTCGTGAGTATATTTTTCCAAAATGAATACGATGATCGTATTTAGGGGAAAAAATTGTCCCTTAAAATAATAGTTCAAAAATTCAACGACTCTAGAAATCTTTTTTTTTTTTTTCAAAGATGATGCGCGTGTTCGGATTTGAATTGGAACGAAACTTTTTTTGCATTCGGAGTTCTCCACATAAAACGAAGTATCAATTAGAAATTTTCTGAAGCCAATAAGTATTCCTGCATGAGCAAAAAGATGTCGAAATCCATCGCTGATTTGTACCTCATTCGTCATTTTTTAGAAATGGGTATCAAGAGCTGAAAATGGAGATGCGGATGAGCTGGCGAAAGCCGGTGCGGATGAATCGTTGAGAATTTACGGGAGTGGATAGACCGCTTTGTCTCATTGGCCGGAAAATACGAAAAAGCACGTCGTTTGGATTTTGTCATCTTGTCAAAGAAAATTGAGTTTGTGAACTTCCTCTGCTGTAAAAACCCGAGCGTGAGTTTTGTAAAAGTCACGTTTTCGTGCGAATCAAAAATGCCATCTTCACGGATTATGCCACAATCCGGCTGCGAAAAAAGAAGGGATGGTATTAATTTCGTCCTCGTGTAAATATACTGTCCTGGTTAGTGGTTTTGTAAAAAGATTTCAGTTGTACAGTGCTGTAATTATTTTTGTGTAAAAAGTTTGCATTTTCTTTCTCCGTGAAGGCATTGGAGATAATGAAAAATTTGCTCTGCGTATTTGCAGCTATTTATTTTCTTCTTGTCCATGTACCTTGTTAGCTCATGTTTATTTTCAGTGTGCGTAGTTTGCCAGTCATCTTCTTTTCGAAATTTATTTTCTAGATTTGTTACTTGGTGGAATTTATCTCGCATACCTGTTTTGCTGGGCCAAGTATTTTTTGTAGTTCCACCGTCGCGTGACCGAATACATTTTTTCTTCGGAAAGTTTCTCCGTTATCTCTTTGAGTGTGCAGTAAAATCTGTCTTCCTGATTTTTGGAATCTCAATTTTTTTCATGATATACCTAGAGATTATGCTTTGGAAGTCTGAGTGAAAGTGAGTTACAACCATGAGCTCAGTTCTGGACAGGGCACTTGGATGTTCGCCACCTCTGGATTTGATGTCTTTTTAATTCGTTGAAGGATTATTTTCTTTTTGACATGGGAAGCTTTTTCAGAGTGAAATTACGATCACTGTAAAAATCTGAGCTCCTTCTTTTACTTGAATTTCCTGACCCAAAATCGATTGTCCAACAAAACGTAAATTCATCAAGGTTTACTACTGACTGTAAACAAAGCGAAGCATGGTGAAATTCTATTGGCAGTGAAATCATCAATGGTAGTGAATGAGAAACTTCGAACATTTTGTTCGCAGGAAAGGATATGAAAAAGCCGGTGTCCATTTCCTCTGCATATTGACCGGAGTAGTGAGAGGAGAATAGTTGAACTGTGTACGAGAAAATAACATACCATATGAAGTTTCGTGAAGCGCGTAAACGTTATTTTCCGCGCGAGAGATCCTCTATCTTCTTCCAAGCACAAAGTGAGTATTTTCATGACGATTTTCAGGATTTCATTTGCAAGAACTGAAATTTCTCCACATCAATGTGCATTCGTGTACAGTATTGAAGTTCCTTCGATTTTATTCACTTTATTAAACTGGAATGCAAGAATTGATCTCTTTGAGAAGGAACTGACTTCGTTTTACAAACAACAGTCCATGAAATTTTCGGCGTGTTTCATACCTTTAATTTATAGAGAATTCTTTCCATGAGAAAAGGTTTTTTCAAGAATCAAGTTCCAGAACAATGCGGAAATTTTATTAGAAGGACGAATTTTATTCAATACAGTTGAACCTTGATAAATCGAACCTACTTAATTCGAGTAAGTACTTGTGTCGAATTGTTTTCTAGTCTTTTTGTAAATGCCCTTAGAAACAGTGCGATAAAAACCTTCTCAACTCGAAGATTTTCCTCTTCAGACCTCCATAATTACAAATTTATGAGGGGATTCTGGCTATTTATTTTTGACACAGGAAAGGATAAAGCAATGAAAATGTAACGTGATGCTTTTTTGAGAGGAAGTGAAAGAATAATCGGGGAAATGAATACTTTCCTCCGAGTTCAGCATCACGCCAAATTCTGTAAAGGGCACTTTTGAGCCAAGAAAGATCACTTATTCCTTTGATTCAGACAAAAAGGGCAGTTTCCCTTAATTGAAATCTCCCCGTTTCGAATTGTTTTTTTTGCTGGTCCTTCGGCACGAGATTTGAAAAAGCTGAATTGCAGTAAAAGTATAGGAGGTTTTTTTTGCATTTGTATTTGTTGGGTTGTACTCATCGTCACTCAGATAGTGTTTCGAAATCTTTTCAAAATGTCTTTCTAATGATTTTCCAGGTGTGACTGCGGATGCCTCAGCGATCATGATGACCTCATCGAATGCTGATGACGAGGACTCGATCAGGGTCAACGACTACAGTACAGTGCAGTGTAACCCTGTGTTGCTGCTTCATGCCCACGGCCCATCATCGACCACGCATTTCTCATTGGATGGATACCGCGTGAGTTTGCGGTATCTTTAATTTTCAATAGGCCTCGAAGACTTCCCGTTTTAGGAGCTTTGGAGCAGGGAGTTCTCCATCTCCTTCACCGATGATGGGAGGTGGATGAGGTTAATCGTGCCATTCTGACAATGTCCTGATCTGAGTGATAGGACAAAGCCAGGGTGGTCCCGAGCTGACAATAATTTTCGCGGTGTTTTCTATTCCTGAAAAGGAAATATGACGTCTAGAAGAGTCTTCATGATTGATGAAGGATACACTTTGTTTACAATTGTGATGGATTCCTGTGAAAGAGAAAAGCGATTACTTCATGTGTTGGACGTCGGTAGCAGGAGATTTACTGCATCCGTTGGTTGGATTTTGAAATTTTTTCTGAATTTTCGTATCTCACATGCTTCTTTATGCAGTTTATCTATTTTCTTCAAACCAACGATTTTTGTCATCATTCTGAATAAATAGTCTCTTATGCTGGTCCCAAATTTCATTGTTCTTCATCCCATGGCCTGCCGAATTGTCCCAGCATGAAATCCACAAGAATCTGGTAATCATCAAGTAAAAGTTATTTCAATCGATAGTTCAATTCTATTATTTGTGTTGGGTTATCTAACTACGGTTCCCTTGAGCCCAGATGATCGCCCCCAATCACTCAAATGAAACGATGTCTATTACAGTTGGACCTTAACGTACATCTCTCCAAAAGAAAAAGAAGGAAAAACCTCCATCTGTTAATACATTATTTGTTTTTCCTGTCCAGAATTCAACAAGACTGGTGGAATGTAGCTCTCCGTGACTTGAATTCCTTTCCCCTTAACTCGGACTTTTTTGAGACCTTCCAATTATTGTCCTGGGAACCAATGAAATGGAACAGTATTAAAATGAAGCTGAATGAAAGCAAAATTAACCGATTCACCGTACTGTAATTCATCGAGATTTTTTTCCACGAAGACGCTTGTTTCTAAATAAAAAATTTTCTCTTGCCCCCTGAGTCCATTGATGGAGGTCCAACCGTACAAGAATCGGCTCTAATGTTATGTGCCTGAAAAATGAAGCAATAAACCATGTGAATCTATGATGGTCTCTTATTTCATCCCCTTCGCTTAGGTTCTGTATTATCCACGAAAAGAGAAACCCGTCAGTGTCTAAATTTCAAGATGGAATCACGACTCATGATCTTATTCCTCTTGACTGAAAATAGTTGAATACAATTTGAAACTTCCTCATCATTCAAAGAAAGTGAGTTATTAGAAGCGTTTGTTAACTTCACTTGCGAATTTTTCCTCACGACAAGGATGA
Source organism: Notodromas monacha (assembly GCA_905338405.1). Classification (NCBI taxonomy): domain Eukaryota; kingdom Metazoa; phylum Arthropoda; class Ostracoda; order Podocopida; family Cyprididae; genus Notodromas; species Notodromas monacha. The sequence goes on along the minus strand of CAJPEX010001448.1, from coordinate 49,437 downwards.
TGTGTGGAAGGCAGGTTATAAGATATGCCAGAAATTCTCTTGAGCCAGTTCTCGTCCAGCTTTTCATTTACCTACGGTAAATGACGTAAGATTAAAATCGTTCCAGCAAACCACAACAGGTGGGAGTTGCTTGGCGTATTTCACCCTCGGGTAAGTTGATCATGACTTGCATGTACTGCATAACATCAGTGCTTGCGGGGAAATTTAGTATGCGTGGCGCACAGCAGGAACGACATCTATAATGCTTAGCATGCCGGTTCAGCATGGAAGACATTCAGTAGTATCAGTACACATTTTGAAGGGATTTTATCATGGAAATCAGTTCCAGTCCCTTCACAACCATATTCGGAGGACCTGAAAAAATTCCTTGTAGGAAGAATTACGATGTGGAGAACCCCGGAAGACACACATAGCATGGAAATATAGGGCCCAAGAACTAATTCCCTTGTACAGTATTTCTTCCAATGCATGAGCTATGTATTTGAAGGATTCTCATTGCTACATACATAATGTATTGGGAGTCGTGGTTAATTACTGTTCCGAAGCCAGGTAAGGGACAGCTCGCATCCTCGACGTTTCGTCATTCGAATGTATATAGGAAAAACGCGTGTGCTGAAATAACCGGATTTGCGAGTTTTTCGCAGCGAAGCTCACAATTGTGATGTAATCTGAGATAATTCAGCCCGGAACTTGCTCCGTTATTTCGTTACGAAGAATACACAGTGAACGGTGCTATTTAGAAGAAGGTTGTTCTGTGCTCCTACGCGTAGGCACTATAGTAATTTGCGAATCGAAACCACAGCACGAACGACTTTTTGAATCAGAAAGTTTTAATTGAAAGATAAAAATGTGATCCCGTATCTGGCCATCATGAAATGAGATGCTACTAAGTAAAATACAGTATGAAGTGATGCCTCGCGGATTCGTCCCAACATTGATTTTGCTGCTGTGGGAAAAAAGTCGGGCTTTTCACCAGCACTCATTGTGATTCAGTCCAATATGTATTGGTTCGTGGCGAAGTACTGTACGTAAACAACTAAATGTCTGAATTTCAGATAAATGAAGGACAATTGTTGAAAAAAAAATTTTGTGGTCCATTGTAATTGTGAGGCTCTCATAATCGCACGATCTGCTTCAGAAGTGAGTGAGATTCAGCAGATCGTTTTTTCATTACGGCGACATCTAGGATTAAAGCAATGTTTCCATAATAATTATGAACATCTTCGTAGATGTCACGTGTGCATGTGAAAAGAGTGGATATGATTGTGCACTGCAGTATATGCATATTATGCAAAATCTCTCGAGGATTCCAACCTCAACTTTTGCAGTTCTCAATTTAATTAAGACTGGCGGGCTGCAGAAGTTTTTCTTAAATTTTCCGTGTAACTCAGTTGTATGATGTGCTGTATAGTAGTGCTGAAATTACTGTACAGTAGTATATGTATAAATATTATAGTCAATTAAAATACAGTCCGTACTGTAAGATTGAATAGCGGTTACATTTTAATTTTTGTTATGAGCAAATTAATTTTCAATTTTTGACCTTCAATATATTTTTTTCAGTTTTGCTTGGAATTTGGAAAAAATTTTCCACAAAATTTGAAGCCAAGCTAACTGAAATCGAACGCAGCTGCTTCTAGCTCCTATATAGAAACGCGACATTAAATCTGACTTCAGCTATAGTGATGATTTCTCTTTACAACGTCCGTACATTAATTTCTGCATTCGTGTTGATCTTGAATTTAAGATGGAAAAGTGCATGCATGTTTTGATTCCCCCCCCCCCCCCCCTCTTGGTTCCCTGGCAGAGGGCACGCTTAGGACATTGAATCTTCGACTCTAAATGGCTCAGCCAATGAGAGGCAAGGAACGTGAAGAGAAGAGCAGCAGGTAAGGATTGCTGAGGTTCATCAGGAGCTAATGCCTATATATAGTAGCGTGCGTGCGGTATGTGTCAGTCCGTGTGTTGAATTTTTTGCCTTCGAAGTTGTCCACTATCACTTAAAAACGCGTGTGCTCTCTAGCAAGTGAAGAAGGATTGTCAACACTTCTGTGTAAGGTGTTCATTCTTGGTCTGCGACTTCAAATCGATTTTTTCTCAGTTATTCTCGTTGCGCAGAAGTTTTTTTCGAACGCTAGGAATTTGGTTCTGTTCATGAATTGTCAGGTATATGATTTTCTGGCTTGAACTTGTTTTCAGGTTGTTCTTCGCAAGATTTCATCGTTCACCATAGGACCTTTTGTCTGCTGTTGCCATGCCGTTCTACGCTGAGGTATGTAGTGTTGTTTCAAGTACTGTAGATGCATGATGGTATATATACTGTATTCTTTTAACGTCTCCTTCTAAATAATTGCCAGTGACGGTAGTAATTTGTGCGTATTTTTCCTAGTCTTAATAGAACAACATTTTGTTTTGAAAATGTGTTTCTGAGTCCCACTTGATGCCTTCTTTAGAGAGTAAGTACTGTATGATGGAGAATGGTGTTCTTTGTTCTAACGGACTTCAAAAATTTGTCAGGAGCCAAAAGCTGTCAATGTTCAATCAACATCTTCGGGACGATCGAACAACGGCTCTTCATTACCGATAAGGGTCTTCTCAGGTTTGGCGCTTGTGAGCCAAGTGACGGAAGTACATGATGATGATCCGAGGCATAGCAGCAGTTGCCATGTGAGTCCTCCTCCATGATTTATAACATTTTGAGTGGTTCTCGAAGAAGCGCGATTCCATGCAGCGTGTTTATGAGATGGTGTGGAACAATAGAAAGATTACTGTACTGTTCCGAAACCTGATCGTGTTTCGAGACAGTTTCAGGTGTGGGGCATTTTATGTCATTCTAGCTCAATAAAGGATTGAAAATTGCTTTACACTCTTTGATCATGTTATAATGCTTCTGAGATTATTTTTACATTGCGATGAAGAATAAATGCCCTTCTTCCTATACTCTTCTTAGAGTAAAAAAACTACGAATGTTCTTTCGACTCGTTCTCACCTTTTCGAGCACGGGTTTTAATGTGAAAAGTGGATTCCGAAATAAAAATTGACCATGATTTTCACTCAGAAGTATTTACCGGTTCTGCTGTTTTCCTCAGAAACGTGGAGTCGAGTCGGACTTCGTGTCATCGTATCCTTCTTCCAAGAAATTGAAGACGGTTAATATAGTGGATGAGCCGAAAATTCCTCCGAGAATTTTGCAACAGGCTCAGAAGGCGAAGATTTCTGATTTCAAATTCGATACTGATGGATATGCAATCTGTTACACGGATGGATCCTGCGTCACTAATTTGAAAACTTCCGGAGTTGGAGTCTGGTTCGGGAAGGATCACGTTGCGTGAGTATTTTCTCTTCGCTCATTTCCTCACTTAGGATGATTTGGAACTTGGAAAAGTTTGATGAATGATGATTGGGTTATTATGCGATTGGTTCAGCCTTGCGCTAACCTTTTTGTTAGTAAGTAAATGACGTAATAACTGTATTTCGAATGCCAAGCTCCCTCGAGGAAGACACGAACCAGGCTAAATGAATCGTCATTGATTCAGACGTGAAAAAGTATGATGGCGTGAAGTGCTCGACAGTTCGTATCATCAGAAATATTTCTATTCATTCATTATTTTTTTGCAGGAATATTTCGGAACCCTTACCCGTTCCGGGCACGAGTAACCGTGCAGAACTGACGGCCATTCTCTATGCAATCCACGCTGCGAAGGCAGCCGGTAAAATTAATAAATGAAGACATTACTGGTTCAACACTGCTAAATTTTTCCTGATGTTGTAACTGCAGGCTTGAAAGAGCTGCGGATTAGGACCGATTCGACATACGCCAAGAATTGCGTCACTGTTTGGATGCCGAATTGGGAAGAAAGGGATTGGCGGACAGCCGCTGGAACAGCTGTTCTAAATCGAAGTGAAATCCGCGCCATTCATAGAGCTTTCTCTTTCATGGAAGTGGATTTCGTGAGTATATTTTTCCGAATTGAAGACGATAATCGTATCTAGGGGAAAAAACTGCCCCTTGATATACTGTAGTTGAAAAATTCAAAGACTCTAGAAATAGTTTTTTTTTTTCAAAGATGAAACGCGTGTTTCGGTTTGAATTGGAACGAAACTTTTTTTGCATTCGGAGTTCTCCACATAAAACAAAGAATTAGAAATTTTCTGAAGCCAAGTATTCCTGCATGAGCAAAAAGATGCCGAAATCCATCGCTGATTTGTACCTCATTCGTCCTTTTTTAGAAATGGATATCAAGTGATGAAAATGGAGATGCGGATGAGCTGGCGAAAGCCGGTGCGGCTGAATCGTTGAGGATTTACGGAAGTGGATAGACCGCTTGTCTCATTGGCCGGAAAATTCGGAAAGGCATATTGTTCGGATTCTTTCTTGTTGAAGAAAATCGAGTTGTTGAACTTCCTCTGCTGTAAAAACCCTTTTGTGAGTTGTGTAAAATTCATGATTTCTTTCGTAAAAAGAACCCCATCTTCTCGAATTATGCAACAATTCAGCTGCTTAAAAAAAAAGGGATGGTCTTGATTTCGTCCTCGTGTAAATACACTGTCTTGGTTAGTGGTGTTGTGAAAAAATTTCCAGTTGTATAGTGCTGTAATTATTTTTGTGTAAAAAGTTTGCATTTTCATTTTCCCTGAAGGCATTTGAGATGATGAAAAATTTGGTCGGCGTGTTTGCAGCTATTTACTTTATTCTTGTCCATGTACCTTGTTTGCTCATATTTATTTTTAGTGTGCGTAGTTCGCCAGTCATCTTCTTGTCGAAATTTATTTTCTAGATTTGTTAGTTCGTTGAATTTATCTTGCATACCTGTTTTGCTGGGCCTAGTATTTTTTGTAGTTACACCGTCGTGTGACCGAATACATTTTTACTTCGGAAAGTTTCTCCGTTATCTCTTTGAGTGTGCAGTAAAATCTGTCTTCCTGATTTTTGGAATCCACTCAATTTTTTTCATGATATACCCAGAGATTATGCTGTAGAAGTCCGAGTGAAAGTGAGTTGTAACCATGAGCTCAGGTCTGGACGGAGCACTGGGATGTTCGCCACCTCTGGATTTGTTGTTTTTTTAATTCGTTGATGAATTTTTTTCTTTTTGAAATGGAAAGCTTTCTCAGAGTGAAAATGCAGTCATTGTTCATACATGAGCTCCTTCCTTTAATTGAGTCTACTGTACCCACAATCGATTGTCCAACAGTCAGGTAAATTCATCAAGGCTTACTACTGACTGTGAACCATGCGATGTATGGTGAAATTCTATTGGCAGTGAAATCATTCATGGTAGTGAATAAGAAACTTTGACCATTTTATTGGCAGGAAAGGATATGGAGAAGCCGGTGTCCATTTCCTCTGGATCTTGACTGAAAGCTTGTGTGAGAGAAGAAAAGTTGAACTGTGTGCGAGGAAATCAGATACCATTTGAAGTGTCGTGAAGCGCGAAAACGTTATTTTCCGCGCGAGAGTGCTGAGAGATCCCTTCTTCCAAGCACAAAGTGAGTATGTTCATGACGATTTTCAGGATTTCATTTGCAAGAACTGAAATTTCTCCACATCTATGTGCTTTCGTGTACAGTATTGAAGTTCCTTCGTTATTATTCACCATATTAAACTGGAATGGAAGAATTAATCTCTTCGAGAAGGGAGTGACTTCGTTTTCAGTTGAACAGTCCACGAAATTCTCGTAGTATTTCATACCTCTAATGTATAGAGAATTCTTTCCAGGAGAAAAGATTTTTTCAGGAATCAAATCCCAGAATCATGTGGAAATTTTAGTGAAGAGTCAAATTTTATTCAGTACAGTTGAACCTCAATAACTCGATCCTGATTAATTCGTCAAGTTCCTGTGTCGAACTGTTTCCTAGTCCCTTTGTGAAACAGTGCGATGAAAACCTTCTCAACTCGAAGATTTTCCTGTTCAGACCTCCATAATTCGAATTTATGAGGGGATTTTGGCTATTTGTTTTTGACACAGGAAAGGATAAAGCAATGAAAATGTAACGTGATGCTTTTTTGAGAGGAAGTGAAAGAATAATCGGGGAAATGAATACTTTTCTCCGTGTTCAGCATTCTGTCAACTTCTTTAAAGGGCAGTTTTGAGTCAAGAAAGATCACTTATTCCTTTGATTCAGACAAAAATGGCAGTTTCCCTTATTTGAAATCTCCCCGTGTCGAATCTTTTACTTGCTGGCCCCTTGGAATGAGATTTGAAGAGGTTGAATTGCAGTAGAAGTAGGAGGTTTTTTGCTGTTGTATTCGTTGGGTTGTGCTCGCCTTCACCCAGAGAGAGTTAATCGAAACATTTTCAGAATGTCTTTCTAATAATTTTCCAGGTGTGGCTGCGGATGCCTCAACGATCATGATGACCTCATCGAATGCTGATGACGAAGCCTCGATCAGGGTCAACGACTACAGTACAGTGCAGTGTAACCCTGTGGTGCTGCTTCATGCCCACGGCCCATCATCGACCACGCATTTCCCATTGGATGGATCCCGCGTGAGTTTCTTTCCCTTGTTAACCTCGACTTTTGGGTATACCCCTGCTGCCACCTATGCAGGTGCTGTGCTGAATCAGCACAGATCAAAAATCACAAGAAGGTTCCCCTGTGTTGATGCCAAAAAAAAACTGATAAATTTTGATGCCATCAATCAAATAATCCCCAGGTGCTATGCACAGAATTAGGGGGTAACACTTTCACCAACTTAACATACTCCCCGGGGATTTAAATGCATTTTTCCATGCGACAAATTTAGTGAAGATCAATACATTGCCGAAAATCAAGTTTCATTATTATAGTAGTTGATGAAGCTGTTCTACGATGGTGGAAATGAGGCTGTCCATGTCCTCAAAATCAATTCCTTTCAGGTCATTATTTAATGTTGGGAACAACCATGAATGAGTCACAGGTTGCCGAATCAACTGTCATTTCTAGATTTTTGGCACTGTTTTGATTGTTCTATTTATTGCATGAAAAAATGCCCTGAAATCCACGGAGAGTATGTTGAACAACACTAAAGTGTTGCCAAATGATGGTGCTATGCAAGTAACATTCTTTTAATTGTTGAAACTCCGTTGGATCTATTCCAAAAAGTCTCAAATCTCACGAACCAACCCGCGTACGTACTGAGATTATTACAGTCTGAAATAAGTTCGTTAAAACGAGACTTTTATAACATTGCGCTTATGGAGAACTGGAGAAACTCCTCTCGTTATAACAAAAAACAATTTATTATAGCGAGAATCGTTGTAACGGAACTTTACTGTACGTTTGTGATTGTCCCGCGGTCTTTTTTTTTGTTTTTAGGGGGAGGGGTGGGGGGTAAAGGAAATGATAGCCTGGTTGGTTATTGGTGCACCGCAGAACAATGTCTTGGAAGACAGCATGCATGATGCACTCACACACAAGCACCTTTATTGACTAAACCGCAGGTTGTCTGCTGCTGCTGCTGCTGGTGCCCATCCCGCCCATCCCATGCACCAGCAGCATGCATGCATGCACGCTCACATAACTGTACTGTACTGTATTTTATACCACCCCCCATCACACTCAACTGCTGTACCACTATACTGTACGGCAATCGACCCAACAAACAAACGCCGTGATAATGCGCGCCACCTATACATGCATCCGCCATTATGAGCACGTTCAACTCTCCACTTGAAGAAGAAGGAAGGGTGACGATGAGAGACGCGTACTGTACATGCATCACAGGGTTCATGAACAGTAGCTATTAACTTATAACAATTACGAGGATAATTTAAAAAAAAGATTGGCACAGCAATCGCCCACATACAGTAGTCGCTGATGCGCATGAACGGTAGCAGGTAATGAGACATCATTTGTCTGAACAGTCAAACCTTAATAACCCACCACCATTGGTTCGTGGTGTTTTAATGGGGGTTCATGGCTCATTAAAAAAGCTAAAACGAAATGAAAATCAAGCGTTAGAGGAAACGAAACTCTTGTTCTTGTAGAAAACAATCAAAATAACGCTGAGATGTGTGAATTAAATCTAACTAATGTTCCAAAGGAGTAAATTATGTCATCTTCGTGTTTTTTTTATGGTGAAATTCTCTCATAGAAACTTGAAATAAGAAAAAATGAAGATCAGAAATTATGAAAATCAAGCTAAGTAGGAAATGAAACTCTTGTTATTTTAGAAAACAATTGAAATAACGCTGAGATTTGTGAATTAAATCTAACTAATGTTCCAAAGGAGTAAATTATGTCATGTTTGTGTTTTTTTATGGTGAAATTCTCTCATAGAAACTTGAAATAAAAAAAAATAAAGATCAGAAATTATGAAAATCAAACATAGTAGGAAATCAAACTCTTGCTCTTTCAGAAAACAATCAAAATAAAGCTGATATGTGTGAATTAAATCTAACTGATGTTCCCAAAGAGTAAATTATTTCATCTTTGTGTTTTCTTTTAATATTGAAAACCTCTCAAAGAAACTTGAATAGTGTTGGGGGGGGGGGGCTTTCGAACACAAAATTAATTTATAGGAGCATATCTGTGTGGCCAATTTTTTGTTCGTTTTGCGGATGACATTTCAATGGGTTTTCCAATGTTATTATGATTGGGAAAGAACCGCTTTTTCAACAAAATTGATGGGAGTTGAGGGTGGTGGCTTATTGCTTGTGGAGGGATGCATTTTAGTGGGGCTTTAATGAATATACAACTCTCTTTCTCTTTACAACAAAATTCGAGGGACCAGAAATATAAAAATGCTTTATAGATATAATTTCCCGTATTCAGAATTTCTTGTGACAAATTTAATTAAAACTGTATCACCTACTTCTCTCCCTCAACTAATAAATACCAGATTCTGTATGTCATTTATTCAATGGCTTTTATTAAATTTTTATATGGAAAATTCATTTCCAAGAGGCCATAAATTCCCCATGAAAATTAAACTTCTAAATTTAATTCATTTCAAAGCATTGAATTCCAAACATAGTCTGGTACAATTTTAGCAATGTTCCGAAATCTTCAAATGCATCTTTTGATACACTGGTGGACTCTCCCTATGAAAAAAAAATTCAAGGGACCAGATTTTAAAAAATCGTTGCAGAGAGCCCTTGTAATATAGAGAGAGAGCCCCAAGGGATGAAAAAGAAAGGGATCAATAAGTTCTTGGCAAGTTTGTTGTAGAGAAAGTCCAGCATGATTCGGAAGAATGGTTGCTGCCACCTTTAAAAAATTGTACGGAAGGGACAGCAGCACTAACGCAGCGGGCTTCGTTGGCCAGATCCGTCTCCCACGGGCCGTGTGGTTGGGCAGCACTGCTGAATAGCTTTCTTCGAGGCGGGAAAAACTGGGTCAGTCAGTCAGTCAGTCTCGCGATTATAAACGCACCTGCATAGATGGCAGCAGGGGTATACCCAAAAGTCGAGGTTAACAGGGGAAAGAAACTCAGGCGGGATCCATCCAATGGGAAATGCGTGGTCGATGACGGGCCGTGGGCATGAAGCAGCACCACAGGGTTTACACTGCACTGTACAGTAGTCGTTGACCCTGATCGAGGCCTCGTCATCAGCATTCGATGAGGTCATCATGGTCGTTGAGGCATCCGCAGTCGCACCTGGAAAATTATTAGAAAGACATTCTGAAAATGTTTCGATTAACTCTCTCTGGGTGAAGGCGAGCACAACGCAACGAATACAACAGCAAAAAACCCTACTTTTACTACAATTCAACCTCTTAAAATCTCATTCCAAGGCGCCAGCAAGTTAAATATTCGACACGGGGAGATTTCAAATAAGGGAAACTGCCATTTTTGTCTGAATCAAAGGAATAAGTGATCTGTCTTGACTCAAAACCGCCCTTTGAAGAAGTTGACAGAATGCTGAACACGGAGAAAAGTATTCATTTCCCCGATTATTCTTTCACTTCCTCTCAAAAAAGCATCACGTTACATTTTCATTGCTTTATCCTTTCCTGTGTCAAAAACAAATATACACGGAGAAAAGTATTCATTTCCCCGATCATTGTTCACTTCCTCTCGAAAAAGCATCAAGTTACATTTTCAAAGCTCAATCCTTTCCTGTGTCAAAAACAAATAGCCAAAATCCCCTCATAAATTTCGAATTGGTCGGAAGAGGAAAATCTTCGAGTTGAGAAGGTTTTCATCGCACTGTTTCTAAGGGCATTCACAAAGGGACTAGGAAAAAGTTCGACATGGGAACTTGACGAATTAATCAGGATCGAGTTATTGAGGTTCAACTGCATTGAGTAAAACTCGTCCCTTCACTAAAATTTCCACATGCTTCTGTACTTTGATTGCTGAAAAACCCCTTTCCTCCAGGAAAGATTTCTCTATTAATTAAAGGTATGAAATACTACGAGAATTTCGTGGACTGCACTACGGAAAACGAAGTCAGTCACTTCCTTCTTGAAGAGATTACTTCTTCCATTCCAGTTGAGTGAGGTGAATAAAATCGAAGGAACTTCAATATTGTACATGAACGCACATGAATGTGGAGAAATTTCAGTTGTTGCAAATGAAATCCTGAAAATCGTCATGAGCATTATTCACTTGGTGTTTGGAAGAAAATATAGGGGATCTCTCAGCATTATTGCGGGAAACATAACGTTTTACGCGCTTTACAACACTTCAAATGGTATCTTATTTCCTCGCACACAGTTCAACTTTCCAGTTTACCGTTTGTACAATATACTGTATACCCGTAATCGACATGTAGTACTATGCATTACCATCATCATAATGTACAGGTGAAGCTCGAATTTCCCTAACTCCCCCTAAGTCGATTTTTTTTTTCAAATCCCTTCTGAATCCCGTTGGGGAAATTTTTTATGTATTGTTTTTAAGTCGAAGGCTTTTCCCCTCAAACCTCTGTAAGTCGAATTTTTTTCTGTGGCCTGTTGGCCATTATTTTTTTGAAAAAAGAAAGAAAAAAGCAATAAAAACGTAAAGGCTTGTGTTTTAAAGGAAGTGAAAGACTCAATTGGGCAAAAAAACACCTGCCGCCAAGTTCAGCAGCCTTTCAACTCATTTAAGAAGCCATTTAAGCTTTAGAATATCGCAATTTACATTTTTTTCCAAGTTTTCCAGAAAGAAAGGGCTTTGTATTGCAGTTGCAATCTATAAAATCCCAAACCTCCCTAAGTCAAAACCTCTCTAAGTCGAATTTCAGTCGACTTGAAGAGGTTTCAACTTAGGGAGGTTTGGAATTAAAATAATTTAAAATTCCAATATATTACAGTATATCAAATTCCAATATATTATATCAAATTCCAATATATTATATCAAATTCCAATATATTGTATAAAATTCCAATATGTTATATAAAATTCCAATATATTATATCAAATTCCAATATATTATATAAAATTCCAAACCTCCCTAATTCGAAACCTCTCTCAAGTCGAATTTTTCGCAGGTTCCTTGAAATTCGACTTACAGAGGTTTCAGCTTAGAGAGGTTTGGAATTTCATAGGTTGGAACTGCAATACAAAGCCCTTTTTTCTGGAAAACTTGGAAAAAATGTAAATTGCGATATTCTAAAGCTTAAATGGCTTCTTAAATGAGTTGAAAGGCTGCTGAACTTGGAGGCAGGGGTTTATTTGCCCAATTAAGTCTTTCACTTCCTTTAAAACACTCTCTAAGTCGAATTTTTTTGCAGGTTCCTTGAAATTAGACTTACAGAGGTTTGACTGTTGGCTGTTCTCTGCAATGAAATTCTCATCCAAACGATGTTTTCCAGTCCCCGTGAACCCACTTCAATTCTTCCCATTTTCTGCCAGCAGGAGGAAGTCCGGGACTCGTTGAAGCATGCGACAACCGATAAACGTGAGAATGAGAAAGCAATGACGCGGCGCTGATGCTGCATGCTGGTGGTACCATGCACACGCTTGCACCATTTGCGAAAATGGACCATGATGGAGAGCAAGAGACAACAAGCACAAGGAAATGGGGTGAGTAATGCAATGATCATTCTACGTACATCACTTGTATACTGTACAGTACAGTCGAATCTCTTGGAATTTCAAGGGGCCAGCAAAAAACATGAACAAAATCGAGTTAGTGAGGTTTCGTGTCAAGGAAACAAATATTTTTGTTGTGGAAAGGAAAGAATTTCAAGAAAATTATTTTGTGTGTTGAATGAGTTGGAAGGATGCTGAACTTGGAAGCAAGGGTTCATTTGACCAATGAAAGGAAGTATTCAACTTTCTTTCAAAACAGTCAAATCTGTTTGAATTTCAAGGGACCAGCAAAAAACATGAACAACATCAAGGCAGTGAGGTTTTGTGTCAAGGAAACAAATATTTTTGTTGTGGAAAGGAATGAATTTTAGGAAATTGTAAATGGTGATATTTTGTGTCTTGAATGAATTGAAAGGATGCTGAACTTGGAAGCAAGAGTTCATTTGACCAATCAAAGGAAGTCTTCAACTTTCTTTCAAAACAGTCAAACCTGTTTGAATTTCAAGGGACCAGCAAAAAACATGAACAACATCAAGGCAGTGAGGTTTTGTGTCAAGGAAACAAACATTTTTGTTGTGGAAAGGAAATAATTTCAGGAAATTGTAAATGGTGATATTTTGTGTCTTGAATGAGTTAAAAGGATGCTGAACTTGGAAGCAAGAGTTCATTTGACCAATCAAAGGAAGTCTTCAACTTTCTTTCAAAACAGTCAAACCTGTTCGAATTTCAAGGGACCAGCAACAAAAAAATAAATAAAACGATGTTGAGTTTGGGAGGTTTTGCATTAAGGAAACAAATATTTTTCTGTTGTGGGAAGGAAATAATTTCCTTTTACTCTGCCAATATGTACAGTATATGCATGTGCAAGGGTTGTCCCACTGCTGCTTGTCTGTGGTTCTGAAATCTTCAACATTTTGGGGGGGGAAATGTGCAGAATTTTCATCATGATGTTCCAGCATGTGCTGAAGAATTTCAAAACCATTGCTTAAAAAAACTGGGTTTTCCTGGTTAAAGCCTCGGTTTCCCACTCATTCCGCAATACTCTGAAAATTTGCTGAAAGTTGGAAAATTGAAATGTTGTGTCGTTTTTTAGTTGCCCGCATCCTGCATTTTTCCACTGGGCTTGAAGTTTGATTGTCTTTTAAATTGGCAGGATGGAGAGTCAATTCATGGGATGTTTCATTGCCTCTTATGCAACCCTTCCCTGTTGTATTTATATTGGCATTGCAGACTTTCTCCTGGTGGTTTTGCTGGTGCGCAGGTGCAGCAAGAATTATTTGCTCATAGGATGAGGCACCCATCTCGCAGTTTTTTTTTTGGCGAAGTCCAGTTTTCCCTTCAGAATTCTCGCAACTGACGTAGCAATAGTTCCAAGGGTTGCAATTTATTAATTGTTGAATTTCTCATACTTACCAGCCGCCACTTGGGATGAGAGTGTCTATTGAAAAAAAAATGGCGGAATTTTCTTTGGAGAATCTGGAGGCAACCCTTGTAATTTTAATGCCGTCAATTTCAGGAATTCTTTAAGGAAAATCGGTGGTACATGAAAAAATCAGTGAGATGGACGACTTGGTATTTTTTGCGCGAAGAACAGAAAGTTGCCAGTGGAACTTTTTGCAAAACCATCGCATGTCCAATAGGGCTGATTTTTTTTCCTTGTGTAATAGAGTGTTGTTATTTTTTTGGAACAATACAGTGAGACCCAGGGATGCATATGTCATTGTTGCATCAAGAGTGTCCCTAAGTTGAGTCTAATTTTCCCTTAGACTTACATTATATACTTCTTAATTGGTGTTTTATGGACCAAATACAGTACTCACCATAATTCCATGAAAATAAAAATTGTCTTCCAATTTAAACTGATTCAATCAGTATATTTCAACACAATATGGACATTTGTGGGTATTTAATACTGATACCTTTGTACAGGACATGGAAATGTTGGCATTCTCTGTAAAAATAACATTCCAGTGAAAAACAGCAGAGGAAGTCCCTCTATCCTAAAGATTATTATTTTTTAAATTAGCTAAATGTATGGTAAATTGATGAGAGAAATGCCGAAGAACTTTTCTTACATCAATTTTAGGGTTGTAAACATCTGTTTCTTGTAATTTGGCCTGAAACTTATTTGCAATTTCATCACAAAATGTCCCTATGTTGAGTCAGTGTCCTCATGTCGGGTCTTTTTTATTAATTTTCCATGGGGAAATAAGTGTCCCTATGTAAAATTGTCTGCATGTTGAGGTGTCCGCATGTGGGGGGTTTCACTGTAATTGGGTCAATCGCATGCTGTTTCGATTTATATCTGCAGAACTTTCGTTAGACCCCCTCCTCCCGTATGCCATAGTTTTATTTTAAAATACCATTTTCCTTCCTTCTTTCCTCCTTGCTGTCCCCCGACCTTGCCTCGTATACATTTTCGTCTCCCCCACCTACAGCATGCCTCTGCCGTCTTATTATTGCTGGCAGAATGGTGTTGCGCAGAAAACGTGTTGGCGCTGGCTGCCTATGTACCCTGCACCACCGGTAGGGTCGGTTGGTCGCGATGGACGCGGGCGTCGTGCAGTCAGTCAGTCAGGCAGCCAGCCAGCCAGCTAGCCAGCTACATACTGGCCGTCGCGGGACAGCAAGACGAAAAAGCCGTTTTTGTTGTTGTTGTTGCTGCGTTTATAGTGCGTTGGTAACTCGTCCTCCACCCCCCTCAATCGCGCTTTTCTTTTCTTAGTGCAGTACGGTATGATTTCCGTCGTGCTTTTACAACGTTTTGTGCACATAGTACAGGTGGTTTCAATATGGCAATTCGACGGTCGAATTTCCAGGGAAGTTGCCTTGCAATTCATGCGCTGAAGTTTCCAAAGCAGCTCCTGAATTTGCAGAATGGTTCCTCTATTTTACGCTTCCAATATGTACAGAAATGTGCATGTGCAAGAGGTTGTCCCATTGCTGCTTGTCCGCGGTTTTGAAATCGTCAAAAATTTGAGAAAGAAATGTTCAAGATTTACATCATGATGTTCTAAGCATATGTTATTTTCTTCTGAAGAATTTCAAAACCAGTGCTTGAACAAATTTGTTTTTGTTTTTTTCTCTGGTTAAAGTCACAGTTTCCCCCTTATTTCACACAATATTCTGAAAATTTGCTGAAAGTTGGAAAATTTAAATGTTTTGTGTTCCTGCCCCGCAATACGACCTGCTTTGGCTGCTTTTTTCTAGCGTTTTTTTTTTACTGATATTTTTGGAATTTCACGAAGTGTCTCGCAATTCGACAGCTTTGCAATTGGACCCAACTTTGGCAACGGCTTAGGGTCGAATTGCGAGGTACCACCTGTACAGTATTTTTCCCATCCTCGTGCGTTCATAATGAAAAGCCAGTGCTAAACTGCGAGGGTTGGTGCATGAGTTCCGAGATTTCTTGGAATAGATCCAACGGATAGAAAAAAAACCTTTTTAATCGCATAGCCCCATCATTTGGCAACACTTCAGTGTTGTTCAACATACTCTCCGTGGATTTCAATGCTTTTTTTCATGCAATAATTCCAACGATCAAAACAGTGCCACAAAATCGAGCAATGTTAGTTGATTGGGCAACGTGTGACTTATTCTGGCTGTCCCCAACAGTGAAGAACGACCTGAAAAAGGGATTGATTTTGAGGACAGAGACAGCCTCATTTCCACCATTGTAAAACAGCTTAATCAGCTAATAATGGAACTCGATTTTCAGCACTGTTTTGATCATTTGATTTATTGCATGAAAAAAAAAGCATTGGAATCGTCGGAGAGTATGTTGAACAGCACCCTGAAGTGTTGCCAAATTATGGCGCTTCTCTTTTTTTTTTGGAATTGCTGGAACTCTGTTGGATCTTCTGTATATCAAAAAGTATCAAAACGTGTGAACCAACCCTCTTATATGTAGTACACGTATAGGGAACAACAAGAAAGAGGAGAAAAGCTCGCATGACGAACGATTGACGAGGCCCAGCATTTGAACAAGCCAAATCAGTTATACCATTTACTGCTATTAAATCCTCATGATTGGAAATGTGGGGCCAGTGTAAAAGTTTTAACAACTGACTAACATTGAAAAGATTCGTTAGTGACTTCATATTCTTGATGGTTTCTAGCAGCTGAAATGAATGTTTTTCAATCACGGCATGCGCAACCAGTCCTGCATGCGTTTGCTGTACATCAGTACATGTATGCTGTATTTCTCAACTTAATCGTCATTGGGCAGTATTGCATAATACTGTAGTGTATTCTTTACATTTTCGTCTCATTATATTCCATCGTACGCATGTTTGCCAAAATTATCGTATTTACTCGAGTACCAGGTGTGTTTTTTTTTAATTAAGAGAGGAGAAGGAGAGCTGGCGCGTCATTAAGGGGATATACAGTGAGACCCCTACATGCGGACACCTTGACATGGGGACAATTCAACATGGGGACATTTATTTTTCAGTGCAAAAATCATAAAAAAGGCCCAACATGCATACACTGACTTGGCATGAGGACATTGCATGATAAAATTGCCAATAAATTTTAGGAAAATTGATTTTTATTAGGCTTAATTTCAAGGAACAGATATTTCCAACCCTAAGATCTGTGCAAGAAAAATTCTTTCGTACTTTTCCCATTGCTTTATGAACTGTACAGTGGTATACTATTCAATGCTCCAAATGTTCTAAGTGGGTTGAAAAGATGTTCACTGAATCAAATTCAAGTGGCAAAAAATGTTTTTTCATGGAATTCTGAAGAATATTTCTTCCATAAAACACCCATTAAAAATTATATAATGTAAGTCTATTGGAAAACAAGACTCGGCTTAGGGGCAATTCAACTTAGGGACACCTCTTGGTGCACCAATTATGTCCGCATTCTGAAGAATATTTCTTCCATAAAACACCCATTAAAAATTATATAATGTAAGTCTATTGGAAAACAAGACTCGGCTTAGGGGCAATTCAACTTAGGGACACCTCTTGGTGCACCAATTATGTCCGCATCTGGGGGTCTCACTGTAATTGCAAAATGTTTTTTTAAACATGGGTGCGCATCATACTTGATTTTAATTGGAAATTTTGGACCAATTCTGGAAAGGAAAGCTTGATCAATCAAAAATAATTGAAAACTATAATAAAATGTAGCTTGAATTCGCGCCAAAACTTGAATTAAATTCTGGTGTCTCTTATTCAAATGTTGCAATTTTTCAGCCACTAAAACTGGGATACGCGTCTTGATAGGGAAATGAAATTTCATCTAAATTTTATGCCAAAAAATATGGGTGTGTGTCTTACTTGAGGGTGGCTGGTACTCGAGTAAATACGGTATCAAGAGTACGGTACAGTACTGTACAGTAAAAATGCACAGTAGCAACAGCAGTCAAGTCAAGTGACCACATTATTTACGCCCTTGTCGGTCACGTTCTAACCTGCAATATGCAGTACAGTACTGCCTGCATGGAAAATAAATAAGGCACTGATGTGGACGGGCATAAAGAAAAAAAAACTTGAATGGGTAGTACCAAAAAGTACCATACAGTACTGTATACCTGTAATTGTATAGCACCTTTCGGGCTACAACCTCGGCAGTCATCCCGACCTCCCCTTTAAATACAGTATTTAATTTCTGCCCCTCCCCTGTAATGTAATCGTGTGTGTGTGTGTGTGTATGTGTGTTAGGGAATAACTTACCAAAGCATGAAATTTTGAGTACAGTATTTCAGGATCGATGAGGGTTCCCCAACAGTGTGCAGACGACTGCTGATGAGTGCGCCATTCGAACAGTGAGAATTACCAGCCCTCAATAACATATACGGTACATGTACAGTATGGTACGGTACATCAATATTCAAGAGTTTTTCTCTCTCTCTCTCTCTTTCTCGTCTTATTTTATTATGCGTTAAAGGCTGGAAAATGAAAATAAGAACCAGTGCCGAGAAGACTCTGCCGGTTTGCATAAAATGTTATTACAGTCTGCCGGTCAGTGAAAGATTTTATTAAAATTTGCTGGTCCGCGAGCAAAAAAAATTGGGGAACTCTGCTATAGAGAGTCCACCTGTTGTTACATTGCGGCTGTTGGACATGGAACAGAAAAGCAAATTTGTTGTGAACATAAATTTGAACGGAATTCGTTGTAAGGGAATGCTATTGTATATACATATACAGTGAGAGCCCCAGATGAGGACGTAATTGGTACATCTCTGGTGGAGTGTCTCTAAGTCGAGTCTAATTTTCCCTTAGACTAACATTACATAATTTTTAATAGGTGTTTTATGGACAAAATACTCACCATAATATCATGAAAATAAAAAGTGTCTCCCAATTTAAACTGATTCAATCAACATATTTCAACACAATATGGACATTTGGGGAATTTAATACTGATACCTCTGTACAGTACATAGAAATGATGGCATTCTCTGTAAAAATAACATTCAAGTGGAAAAGAGGGAAAGAAAGTCCCTCTATGCTGGAGGCAATTTTTTTTTTATTAGCCAAATGGATGGTAAATTGGTGAGAGAAATGCCCGAGAACTTTTCTTACATCAATTTTACGGTTGGAAATATCTGTTTCTTGTAATTTGGCCTGAAACTTATTTGCAATTTCATCACAAAATGTCCCTATTTCAAGTCAGTGTCCTCATGTTGGGCCTGTTTTTAAATAATTTTTCTATGGGAAAATAAGTGTCCCCATGTTAAATTGTCTGCATGTTGAGGTGTCCGCATGTTGGATTCTCACTGTATACCGGACCTGCTCAAGATATCTCTCTCTCTCTCTCTTTCTCAGTTAGCAGAGGCGATCGCGTTATTGCGTGCACGGCTTTAATGTTCCAGTCGAGGAAAGCTCTGCTATATATGCATGCTGTAGTGTAGAATAGATACGAGTACGTGCGGCCGAGTAAAAGACACGAAACGTCATTTTCTTCTTACCTTCATTTCATCACATTACATTTCTGTACATTGAATTACACATTAGCCAGACACACACGCACGTACACACACACACAAGGCCAAGTGTGTGTGTGTGTATTATTCTATCATACCCTTCATTCACTGCGAAGAAGAATAAGAAAAAGAAAGGTTGCAGCAAGTCAGGTCAATTCGCCAGCTGTGTTCGTGTACAATATGTAGGTCATGTTCATGCGAGTTTCTCTTCAACTCTCAGACGCGTGTCTGACGAGAGGGAAAATCAAGTGCTCGAATGCGTTTGCTGGTTGCCTTTTTTTTTTTTTTGAACTTATAGAGTACCGTACTGTATGGTGTACCGTAGCAGGTGAAAATTGATAACGGTTTCTCTTTTTTATTTTTTCTTGCCCCGAGCTGATTGTGCTGAAATTGGGACGCAGGGAAATCAAAGTCGGTCGGTCGGTCGGTCGGTCGACCGAGACTCATTTACTCGTCGCGCAAATGAAGCGTGGGAATTATGCAGTGAACTCGTATATGCACACCCAGTACTATGGTACTCGTTATCACTCCGCGTCTGGCATCAGACAGGCCATTTGTTTCCCGTCTTTCCCTGCTCTTGGAAGCATCTCGCCGGCTATCCAGTCAGTGGTCGGGTGGGGGCCCCGAGATGCGGACGTAATTGGTGCTTGGACGACCTTGTCCCTGTGTCAGAGTGCCCAAATGTGTTAAATCACACCCCCATCACCCCGTAGACGGTAGAGGAAACATATTTAAGATTGCATTGTCCTGTTTGATCGAAAATTCGGAATAAACGGCCCGAAAAAGTCGAGTGAAATCCCTCCTGCCATTTTCTGATTCAGAAAATGACTGTACAGTACAGTATCTTGAAGGAAACCGCACGAAATAATCTGATCTTTTGGCTTCAGAAAAAAAAAAAAAAAAATTTAATTATATAGTACAAGTCATACCCCGCACAACGGACTTAATTAGTGCAAGGGGTCTGTTGTACGAATTTAAAGATAAAACTCATGTATTTAATTCTCACAACAGACTTTTTGTGTGTAACAGTCTGTAGCACGATTGGGTGTTTTTAGTGTTAGCCATTGATTTTAAATCAACAGAAGTCCGTTATGCGGAATTGGTCCCCGTTGCGCGGGAAGGAAAACTGCGGGCAGAGGCGGTCTATTGTGTGAAAGTCCGTTGTGCGGGGCTTGACCTTTGCATGGATGAAGAAAAAACAAATCTGAAAAAGAAGCACACAACTACAGTAGTTTTCTTTTGATCATGAATGAGAGTGATTTTGGATACTGTTTATTTTGGTTTACTTTTTGAATACAGTATAATTTGCTTATTTTTTTTCAAGAGGTATCAAAATTTAGACAAAAAAAAGTTTCAATATTCTAGGAATTACAAAAAAAAGTGTCCATACTACGCGGCAGTGTCCGGATGTCGGGCAGATTTGTGGATTTTTATTTGAAGTACTGTATCGAATCTTCCTGTGATTACCGAAAACAACATTGATTCACGAGGGTTGTCCCACTTGGACGCGGCCTCTTATATTTATAGATTTATGTACCTGTGATTGTGAAGAGGAGATCCTTGACATAGCCCATGTTTTTCATAAGATTCTGGGACTTTTATCTGAACAATTTTTCAATTTACTGCATGGTGATGAGAGAAAACTTTTCAGTTACTGCCAGAGTCCTCCACCAATGTCAAAAGAATGCCAAGACTTTGTCAGACTAACTAAAAGCAAAACATTCAATTTTTGTTGCTTAATCATTTTCGGAAATTTTGAAAGGATGCTGGTTAAAACAAAACAAATTCAATTAATTTTTCGCTGGCCCGACTTATTTTTATAAAATCAAACGGAGTACGTACGAAGATTCAAATAAATTGAATCTTTGTACATTTTCATTCCTCGCATCAGATCCAGCCTTTCTTATTCTCGTTTCACCTTTTCTTTGGGTCACTATTACAATTGTGACACTGCCTATATTATATGTGCAGTATATATACTTATATACTGGATATGAGCAAGTGTGGTATGATTATTAAGTGATGTGATGGTGGTCGTGGGGTCTGAGCACGCAAGGACACGAATCGTGATTGCGAATGCATGCGGTGCATATGAGCACCAGCAGATATATATATACAGTATACCGTATATATGGACCGATAAAGCGGGAATATTCGCCACCACAAGGATCCCATCAGCACCGCCACCACCACCACCATCACCACTCTTGCTCAGGTATTCATTGCACCAGCTGAAGCAGTGCCCACGGCGCACAAGCCGATATATCAGTCAAAACCCGTCAGTCAGCCACGAAGAGGCGACACACTTTTTTTTTTTACGTGAATGTGTACTGTACTACAGTTGAACCTCGCTAATTTGATTTTTTTTTGTCCCCGTCTGAATTTCCATAGAAATAATGCGTTAAAAACCTCCCTAACTTGAAGGTTTTTCCTCTAAAACCTTCACAACTCGAGTTTTTGAGGCCTTCAGGTTAATATTTTGTTGGAACAGGAAGGAAAAAAAAGCAATAAAAAATTGTAATTTAATGTGCTTTGGCAGAATGTGACAGACTAAATTGTGCAAATGAACCCCTGTCTCCCAAGTTCAGCACCCTGTCAACTCATTGTAGAAGCAACTTGAGGCCCAGAATATCACAATGTACAATTTAATGCAATTCTTCAATGTTTCCCACAATAAAAATGCTTGATTCTGTAAGTGAAACATCTATAATTCTGAACAACTCAAAGCCTTTCTTAGTAACATTTTTATGCTGATCCCTTGAAATTCAACTTAACAAGGTTCAACTGTATACTGTACTATAAAGTATTGTACTGTACTGCTAAATCCCGCAGCAGCATTAAACTGGTACAGTATTTTCCTAAAGCACCTTCTCAAGTCAAACTGCAAAGGACTCAAAATGAAATTTGAGTTTGGAAAACGACCATTTTTGTTGATGGAAAGAATTACAAGATATTGTATATCAATAATAATGTATGATGGGCTTTAGATTGTTTATTGGAAGAGTTGGCAGGATGCCAAACCTGAAGACAGGGGTTCATTTGCCCAATTTAGTCATTCACTTCAGTGTGAAACTCACTGAAGGTAAAATTTTCATTGCTTTTCTCTTCCCTGTGTCTATGAAATAATAGCCAAAAGGGCTCCAGAAAATTTGAGTTATGGAGGTTTGAAGGGGAAAACTTTTGAGTTGGCAAGATTTTTAATGCATTGTTCCTAAGCAAATATAGATGGAAAAGTTTGACATATGGAGGTACAGGTCCACTGTACAAGGGTTAGTTCATTAGTTCTGATGCTTTTTTAAATAATTCCAAAACAGTTTCAACAATAAAAAAAAATTGTTTTTTTACTCAAATAGCTCAGTCATTTGGCAACACTTCAAGTGTTATTCAACACACTCTCCTCCAATTTCAATGCATTTTTTCATGCAATAAATCCAATTATAAAAACTGCCAAAAATCGAGAAATGTTATTTGATTAGGCAACCTGTAACTTATTCTGGCTGTTCCCAACAGTAAATAATGACCTGAAAAGGATTGATTTTGAGGACAGCCTCATTTCCACCATTGTCAAACAGCTTAATCAACTAATATTGTAACATGATTTTCAGCACTGTTTGATCATATGATTTATTGCATGAAAAAAAACATTGGAATCAGCGGAGAGTATGTTGAGCAGCACTCTGAAGTGTTGCCAAATTATGGTGCTATGTGATTAAATTTTTTCTTTTCTTTTTTAATTGTTGTAACTTTGTTGGATCTATTTCAAGAAGTCTCAAAACTTAAGAAGCAACCCTTGTATTTGCCTTCAAGGGGATCAAGCTATCAAGGTTCAACTGAATTAACAATATGCAAAGTTGCTATGGCATTGTGCAGGTTGGGTATTCATGGAACCCAAGAAAAGAACAACTGCTCAAGGCAAAGTGGCAAACATTTAAAAAGTTGCTATCAGCAGGTTCATTGCTGAGAACATATTTTCAAAGGGAGAACCTTGATTGCATATGCATTCCTAGTTCATTTTTCCAGAACAATTTACTGTATTGTGTAATTTGATGGCAAAGAAATGACACGATTCACAAGGATGTGAACGCAGATATAAAATATGTAAATATTAAAAAAAAAAAAACCAAGGGAGAGCAGTGGTCTTCTCACAATGGCAAATGTGTGGAGTCTGCTTTTTAGTGAAAACAAGTCAGTGACTCAGGACCAGGGCCAGTGCCAGCAAAAATTTAAATACAGTACAGTACTGTAAAAAGAAGGAAAATTTGCAGAAAATATCTCATGAGTGATAAAAAAAATATATTGTGTGCAAAAATACACACGCACGTTATTCCCAAGGTCCAACGTGTGTGCACAGAAAAGTTGTTGCTATGAAGATTCATATCTGTACAGCTTGTGTGTGCCTGCCTCAAAACTTGACCCCAAAATTATAACAGTGTTTGTCTTTCCGCACTATGGAAAGAATGTGTTCTGTGAAATATACAGTACAGCAGAATCTATAGTTATGACGAATAATGGATTAAAACGCAGTCGTTCATGGATTCCTGTCCAATAGCCACAATGTCATAATGTGTGTAACTTTATGAAGGTTTCACTTTGGTCTTTATTCATGACAACTTTTAGGTCAATGAAGATTCAGTATTTCACTGGTCCCAATGACTTCGGTGTGAAGAGATTTTACTGTACTGTACATTAAACTGCAGAATTGTTCCCCCCAACCTTTTTGGACTGGTGAACCAGGAATTTCTCCATACTTTATTTATGGACCATGAAACATAATTTTTGAGCATCCACACTCATAATTTTTTGAATGAATTTTTTTTTCAGAAGAATTACGAAAATATTAGTCACACGAGGGTCCTTGAAGCTTGAGAATCATTTTCAAATTTTTCTTTCGCTCCCAGTTCAATGAAAATAGAAAATGAATCTCTTCAATCATTTGGCATCGGGACAAGGTCCAAGCATCAATTGCGTCCGCATGTCGGGGCCCCTCTGTAATCAATGTGATTTAATTGCATGAATAAATGACCGGTGTTTTGCCTACCGCTCGTCGAATGCGATTAAATCTATGCTTGCCGCCTGCTTTCTGTTTTGTGACCACGCAATTAACGCGTGTGTCGGTTCGTTTCCCCAATACTGTACAATACAATACGGTACAGTACTGTACTGTGCTGCATATATAAAGGCGTAACTAAGGTCACGGGTTAAGGAAACAGAACGGGGTTTATTGGGGGTCATGTACGCTGGATACAGAGTGCACAGTAATTGGGGGAGAGACAACTGTAAAGGTGTGCTTTTATACTGCAGTACAGTGTTCGGTGAAATCTCGTTACAACGAACTCTTAGGAACCTTGAATAAAAAAAAGTTTGTTGGAACTGTGTTCCCCAACCCGCGGTCCGTAGAAGTTTTTCGCCGGACCGCGGGAAATTTCTCCAGGCGAATCAAATTTTCACGAGTAGCTATGAAGGACGTTACAGTATGTATTTATATTTATTTTTATTTTGGCAAGACAGTGGCGGTTGAGATTATCTCTTGAAAAAATTTCTTGGTTTTTCTCCTGGTAATACTTCCGACAAATTCTTACCTGATTTAATAAATTATTTTGATTTTTGAGTTTGAAAAATTATTTCTTCAAGCCCACCTTTCCATTTAAAAAAAAGACATTCCACTGTATCTGCTTCATTGGTTCCTGAAATAATTTTGCAAAAAAAAGCAGAAGCTTTTCAAATACCTGTCGTTCAAGTTGTCTTTCAAGCGACACTTTTTTGAGCATGCAAAATTTGCTGGTCCTCAGACAATTTAATGAAACTTTGCCGGTCTGTAGAATATTTTTTTTTGTGAAATTTCCTGGTCCTTGGGACCAAAAAGGTTGGGGAAGCCTGTTTAAACGATATTAATGGTTCCTTGAGCATCAAGGCCGAAAATTATATGGAAAACGGGTAATAATTGGTTTAAAGTACTTTTCACGACAGATTTGTGAAGAATTTTCTGTATTCTCACTTATTTTGATGAAACACTCCAGGAATTTAAAATTCGAAATACTGTACAATCCTCTTCCCTTTCTTGAATTTTTTAATTTACTGATCTTATCGAAGTACAATATATGTTGGAACAAGCGTAAAATAAAGTTTAAGAAGAGTTTGTACTGTACACTGGTAACTGGATGTTCCCGGTATCCATGAAAACATACTTTTCTTTAAAAAAAAAAGAAAACTTTCCATTTCTAAGTTATGAAATGAAGCTAAATGCATCATGATTCGAGCTTCATACTTCCTGCGTTGTTAAATTTTCTGCGCAAAAATATTATCAATTACATATTTTTGGAGGTTTTTCAATTATGCACAAATTGGGTCTTCCCATATGGTTCCAATTAGTAAACATTTTTATGGCTCATGCACGCAATGAAACTTCGTTTAACTGAGATTATGCAGGAATTTTAGTTAATAAAAACGACATTTTAAAAACACTATCTCTATGAATCAACTGCCCGGACCAAGAAAACGTTCACAGTAACGAACAAATTCGTTTATAATTTATCTAAATCAACGAGATTCGTTGTAACGGAATTTCACTGTACAGTATACCTTTCTGTCATAAAACCTTCTTTCCTTCCTATGCTTATTTAATCAATTTAAAATTCGAGTTTGTTGAAAGAGTCCACTTGAAAAGGGGGGAAGGAGTAATTTTCCTCGCTCATTAACGTACAGTACTGTACAACTACATCGTATTGGCATTTGCATGCAGCAATTCAAGTCTAAATTCGGCGGAAATTGCTTTCGTGCTTCTCTTTCTTTATCTCTCGTGGCGAAGAAGGAAGCCATCTTCCTGTGGAAATGAAATTGCCGGGGCGGGAATAAAAATGGCAGACACCACCTTCAACACGTTTAAATCCTCTCAAATTGCCCCATGCGTGTACTGAACTGTGCTCTAAATCCTCGTTTTCAGTTCATCGTCATCTTCATCCGCAGGTTGAAGTGCGTGAGAAAAAGGCCGAGGAGGACAATAAGAATAAGACTATTGAATCATGCGAGGAATGAAGGAAGGAAATCATCAATAATCCGGTGTATGTGTGTGTTTGTGCAATGTGATTCACTCGCGATCATGACTCCGGGACAAGCAGGAGGAGGAGTGAGTGAGTGATGTCCTGCTGTTCTTGCTGAAATAACGCCGAAAAAAAAAAACCGAGGAGGAAAAGCGACAAGAAGAAGCCTCAGAGCCCTGTGGAAAAAATCAACCTCGAAACACGATGAAAACCTCGTCGTCGTCGTCGTCGTCGTCGTGGCTGCACACGAGGACGACTTCGCTGAGCAGACGCCGGCACCGCAAGTGGCGCCAGGGATGGTACCTCGTCCTCAGCGGCGTCTTCATGCTGGCGTACCTCGAGGTGATGCGATCCTACGCGCCATCTGCCGCCCCTTTCCCGCAACACGAAACCGATCCAGGACCATCACGCAACCACCAACACCATGCTGTCGTCTCCTCGTCGGGGACCACGAATAATAATAATAATGGTCGGCATCTGCTCCAGCAACAGGCCGCAGAAGGCGAAATCAAGAAGGATCCCCTGTTCCCCAAAGACATCTTCACGGCAGCCCAACTCAAAAAAGGTATCGTATCGTGAATTCGTGAAAAATCGTGACACCATCTTTTCACCACAATTCCATTGCTGTAATGTACTTTAGTACCTTTCCTGAATTAACAACAAAAAAATTAACTGATCTTACTGAAGTACAGTAGAAGCTAGAACAAGCAGAAAATAAAGTTTAAGAAGAGTCTGTACTTTGAGAACTGGATGTTCCCAGTATCCGTCCAAACATATTGTACTTTTCTTGAATGAATGAATGACTGAACAGAACACTTTGTTCGCCGCTTTTCAGCGTTCACGAGGTTCAATCAAGATTTCCACAACCACACCCTCTTCCCACCCAACCCAAATCCACTCAATGACATTTAATCACTTCAGAGCAGGAAAGCACAAATTTATAACAAAAATATAAGAAAACACAGTCCATGAAATACATATCAAGATTTCCACAACCACACCCTCTTCCCACCCAACCCAAATCCACTCAATGACATTTAATCACTTCAGAGCAGGAAAGCACAAATTTATAACAAAAATAAAAGAAAATACAGTCCATGAAATACAACTGGACAGCTGGCATGTATGCATACACCCATTCATTCCCTTGTACTTTTCTTTAATAAAAAAAAACTATCCATTTTCTATGAGTGTTCAACAAAATTTTGGACTCGAGTCATTTCGGGAAGAGCCTGTCTGAAATTTTTTCCTGACGCACAATTTTTTCCTGAAAAATGTGGAATTGTCACTTTAAAAAAATTTGATGTACCTGGTTTCAGCTAATAAATTAATGAACCTCCTTAGAGAATTATCTTGTGTTCAGAGTCTTCTGACTCACAACTGGTTCCTGGAGAAGCTCAATAATTGAATAAAAATTTTATCACGCGTATGGGTTCAACAAAGAAAAACGAATGAACCTCCGGTGATTTCTCTGCCTGAGAACGAAAAGATAAAATCTTATTCTCCCAACTGCAAAAAATGTTTTGAAAAATATTGATTTTAAAATATTTTTCACCAAGATCAGGAATACAGTACCTTTTGAAGGAAAGGGCATTTTCTGAACATTTTTTAAGCCTTTCCAAGTGATGTCACGCTCGTCACAGAATAAATTCGAAAAAAGGTTTTCAGAGGTAGACAAAGTTAAATTTTACACCTTTAATTATGAGACCTGGAAAAATCTTGGAAAGGCAACTATTGTGAATATACACGTAACGGAAAGTTTCTTTAATTGAATTTGAAATAAAAGTGTGCTCCCTAGAAAGACACGCGTTTCAGACAGTAAATTAGATCTAAAGCAGCCGTTATTGAGGAAATACTCGGAAATATGTCCTGTCCAAATGATAAGATCTTCAACAACAAACTACAGGTGGACTTTCTGTGCAACGAAATTTCCAAAAAAAAACCAAAAGAAAATTCGTTGTAGAGAGAACTTCGCCATAAAGAACCCCCAGATTGTGGGGAGAAGACCTTTTGGGGCCACAAAAAGAGAAGAGAAAAAACGCTGTGTAGAGTAAATCGTTGTTGACAAGATCATTGTACTGTATAGAGTCCACGGGTATATAATTTATACATTTTCAATTTATTCCCAGTGATTTGTATGAGGATGAATTCCTGACTCCCATTCAATTCAGAATTAAACCAAGCTCGACTTCTTTCATTTCAGGCTTTTTGAAATTTTTTTTATGAGTAGCAGACATAAATGTACCTTGAAGGCATGTTGAATGGTTATGGTTAATGGAACTGTGACGTAAAAAAAAGTCAAGAAGGAACATGAACATTCTAAATTACAGTACAGTACTGTAATGTGTGCGATAAAACCAGAAGACCTGTTCCGACCATTCCCGCATTTGTCTAATTAATATTTCCTGTAATATGATATACAGTATTTAATATAATATATGTAATGTAATATAATATATGTAATGTAATATAATATATGTAATATAATATAATATATGTAATATAATATAATATATGTAATATAATATAATATATGTAATGTAATATCTGTAATATAATATATGTAATATAATACGTATATTGTAATATGCTTCCTTCAAGAGTACATGTAATAAAGAATAACCTCAGCACTAACTTGCTCATAATTTAGGCGGTCTTCTCTTTCGCTCAGTGTCCGCCTCTCTGATCGTCAACCCGGAATTGAGAGAATTGATCAATCATTGCGCTAATTAATTTTTTCTTTTGTTGGTCCAAATCAGGAGCTGTCGTCCTGCACGTGTTTGGCGTGCTGTACATGTTCGTGGCCCTGGCCATCGTGTGCGACGAGTTCTTCGTGCCGTCGCTGGACGTCATCATCGAGAAGCTGGACATTGCGGAGGACGTGGCCGGCGCCACTTTCATGGCCGCCGGCGGCTCAGCACCCGAGCTCTTCACGTCGGCCATCGGGGTGTTCATCGCCTTCAGCGACGTCGGCAAGTGCAAAAAAATAATCCAGGACCAGCTCCCGATTATTATTTTTTTTTCGTTGATCGTGGTTAAACGAGGGGGGGTCTATCGAAAATCTCGGGTTGAAAATTTGAGATAACGTATGTTTTTAGATGAAGAAATAATTATTTTTCAGAAAGAAAAAACATTCTTTGGCACAGCAACAACAAAAAAATACGCCTTGTTCCACATATTTTTTTTTTAATTTTTCTGCAAAAGTCTTGCTGGCAGCTTTCTGCTCTTAACTTGAAAGAAGAGGCGACCGTCTCGCAGATTTTTTATTTATTTTTTGTGTAGCCCAGATCCTCCTTCAGAGTCCTTGAAATCCACATGGCGTCAATTCCAAGGGTTGCCTCCTTCGAAGGTAGTTCATCTATTTTCCTCATCAGCCGCCACATTCTCATTCAAAGTGGCGGTTGTTGATGAAAATGGCGGAAGTAATAATCAATCAATGGCGGGAACCCTTGGAATCCATGCCATGTCAATTTTAGGAATTCTGAAGGAAAAGCTGGACTACAAGCAGATGGGCACCTCATGGTTTGAGCGAAGAGCAAAATGCTACAAGGGTGATTTTTGCAGAAAAATTATTAAATATGAATTGAACTGGGCCGGAATTTTTTTGTTTTTTTTAAAGAATATTTTTTTTAACAATACATGCAATGTTTTTCTGATGAATTTTAAAATATTTTGTGGCAGAACATTTTTATTTAAACGTACTGTGTTTTGTCTACTGTAAAAGAGCAGAGTTGTTTCTAACGATTTTATATGCCATTTATATATACAGTATAATATATATATATGCCATTTATATGAATTTAATATGAAGTACCATGGCTGAGGAATCACCAAACTTTTGATGAAGGCGTCCTCGCTTATTTAATTTTCAATGAAGGAAGATGTCATGAAACAACAAAATTATTTTTCAACGGAGTAAATTCAAAAAAATAGTGTGTTCGGAAGTATCCTCAGTTTTTGTGTGAGCATGGGGATGTACAGTAATTCTCAGTTGTAATCCAATGCTATTCTCAGAATAATGCCAAATTTTTTTACGATTTTAGCCCATTTTTGAGTATGGCAAAGATGGTGTGTAATCAATTTGTCACTCAATTGTGGCTTCTCTGGCATAATTTCGAGAGATTTTTAATTTTGTACTGTACCAGAGAAATTCGTTGCACTACATCGGGTTGACAGTACAGTAATTTTCTTGTTTTTCAGGTCAATCGTGTGCCTTTTCAATTTCGATCCCAAGAACATTTGTTAGACCCCCTCTTTTACGTGTAACGTGTTGTCACCATTATTCATCCAATGAAATGGAATTTTTGTAAATGATTTTCAATTTTGCATGATTCTGTCTCTCTCTCTCTCATTTGCCCTTATTGTCCATCGCACCCGCAGGCATTAGCACCATCGTCGGGTCGGCAGTCTTCAACATCCTCTTCGTCATCGGCATGTGCGCCATGTTCTCGCGCACCGTCCTCAACCTGACCTGGTGGCCCTTCTTCCGCGACTGCTGGTTCTACTCGGTTGCTCTCATCCTGCTCATCATCTTCTTCAAGGACAACCGGATCCAGTGGTGGGAGTCGCTGGTCCTGCTCATCATCTACGCCGCCTACGTCACCTTCATGAAGTTCAACCCGCAGGCCGAGCAGGTCATCAAGGGCTTCTTCAACAAGAACATCGTGACGCGTGTGAGGAGCACGGACGAGCTGGTAAAGGACATGCGGGAAACCTCAGCACTCCCTTCTTTTCTTTTTTTGTTTTCTTGAAATAATAATAATGATGATGATTATTATTGTTTTTTTCTTGAATCGAAGCAGAAGAGCAACAGCGTCGACTCGCGAGGCGGGTTGCCCGAAGCCGTCAAACGGGTCCCAACAGCCATGATGCACTCGGGTTCCAAGTTCCGACAGGGGCTCTTGCAACTCATGATTCACTCCATCGATCCGTTGCATCAAGGTACAGTATGAGAGAGAGAGAGAAGAAAAAAGAATACCGGTAATAATGATGGGAAAATTGAGTTACAGTGAACCCCGTTATAAAGAATTGCTTCTCGGTCCAGGCAGTTTATTCGTGAGAGCAATGGTGTAAAAATGTCATGACTGTATAATACACTAACAAATTTATTTTCCTTTATGATACCGGTAAAACGAATTTTCGCCTTGCTAAAAGTGTACTTGGATCATAGAAATTTCTATCACCCATATATACTTGAGTACCACGTGCACCTTTTTTCTCAAATTTCAGAAGGGGTGCGTGTCATAAGCAGGTACAAATTTTCCGGGAAGTTTTAGGAAGTTATGTTTGCATTATAATTAATTATAACGGAGATATTTGGGTACTTTCCTGTTATCTCTTTCTGTGCACCTACAAGAAACTGAATTTCATTTTTCTGCATTCTGCTGAAACTGTTTTTTGGAGGCGGTTAGGTCAGGTTATGTTAGTTACAAATATCTTTCAATTAACATAACCTAACCTAACAAATACTGAATTCACGAGACAAAGAAAAATGGGTACTGAGATAACTGGAAAGTACCAAAATTTGGAACAAATGTAACAAGAAAACTTTTTTGTACTGTGAAAATTGATCAGATTTTTGTTCAATTCATGGTCTAAAGTCATTTTGTTTTGTTTTTATTTTCTAAATTTTGTAGTTTTAGAAGTCACTAAAAATTGGGGTGCGTGTCTTACTTGGGGATAAGATTTTAGCAAAATTTCCAATTGAAAAACCCCTGCGTGCGCTTTACTCAAGGGCGCGTGGTACTCAAGTAAATACAGTAATTGGCACAAAACAGGGAAACCCCAACTTGTGCATGATTGAAAGACTCTAAAATAATATGCAAGTGCTTATTTTTGTGCAGAGAATTCAGCATTGCAGCCTCACAGGAAGCATGAAGCTCTAATCACAATGTAATTTAGCTTCATTTTAAAATTTATAAATGGCTAATTATAAACAAACAAAAATATTTTTGGATGCTTTGGAAGGGTATTGCCCTATTATTTCCAGGAAAATCCAGTTCTTAATTAATAAATGCCCTTCTTGAGCATTTTGCTTATTGTTTCACCTGATACTGCGGTAAGATTGGTATTTTTCTAGAACATGTATGAAAGGGAAGGTATGAAGTGAGGAAATCGCATTTAACATTTTGAATTTTTTCCATTGATTATTTCATCAGTAGAAGTTGAAAATGCGGGATATTCTCCACAAATCTGTTGTGGAAGTATAGTACTGTATTTTAGACGTCTTAGAGCATCTATATTGCTTGTCTCACAAAATTGAAGTCCTACATGCTCATAAAAACCCATGAATCTCGTCAGAATAATTTTGTGAATTTTTTCCTTGGTCCCTGCTGTGACTTGGTTGTAACGAGATTTCTCTTCACATTATCTTCCCGATGCACTGTGCATGAAAATCAGGCAAGATTGATGAAAAGGCCACACAGCTGGCCCGGCTGAAGCCCGTGGCGCTGGCAGATGGCAAGCATGGCATCTCGAATCCCGCCCTCGTCGCAGACGGAGCCTGCTGCTGCTCGTCGTCGTCGTCGTCACTCAACAACCACCACCACCAGCACCACCAAAACGGATGCCGGGCCACGGACTCGACCGTCTCCTTCTGCTCCGCCACTTCGTCCACCGCCCTGTCGGACGTGCAACACTTGTCCGTCCTGGCCGCCGCCACGTCCTCCTCGTCCTCGTCCATGATGCCGAACCAGCCGCCTTCTTCTCTCAACAACAAGGTAGAGTGTGCATGTATGTCCAGTTGGGCGCCCCGAGATGCGGACGGTTCATGGGCCTTGTGTCCCTGTGTCAGAGCATCCGCATGTCTCATAGACTTCCATGGCTACATATTTCGTATGGGTTCTCCTGTTTGGCTCAAATTTGTTGGCGAAGGTTCCGCAAACAATTGAGTATAATTTAGTTTTTAACTTCAAGATACAGAAAATAACAGTAATGAATGAAGAAAGACTCAAAATATGGCCTCCTTTGGAATGAAAATGCGTCCAAAAATCTAAAGACAAGGGCAAATATTTCTCTGCTGTACACAGTTTGTGAAAAACCCCCGAAAAATAAACCCAAAATCAATCTGTCTTGGATTCTGAATTAAAATGTTTTTAAGACGAGATTTGCGGGTAGACTCTCTCTACAACGATTTCCTCGGTATAAAATTTTTTGCTGTTGCTTTCATAAGGTCCTCTCGTCATGTTACAGGGATTGTTCTTTACTACGGATTTGTTTCTGGTCCCTTGAAGCTTGAAATTCGTGGCAGAGAGAGTCCACCTGTATTTCGGATTATTTTCTTCGGAAAGAACCTGACGTGTTCAAAAAATTTTGAACTTTTGACAATTTAAATTTGGTCTGAATAATTGTGGTGTCCGCATCTTGGAACACTGTCCAGATTTCAGCCAATTTTTTTTTTTTTTAAGTGCCGATAATTCTAATCGTCCGCATGTCGGGGCTCCACTGTAAAATGTATTCCAGAGAGAGATAGTTTTTTTCCGTAAATATGACACATGGAGTAACTATAGGCCCACGTTGCGCAGCAGTGATTTAAATCGCCATTTGTTCCCTAATGCTGAAAATTGTTCTGAAGAAAGAAGAGCAAAGAATTTATGAATCAGTAATGCGCAAAAACCTCAGGGTCTCATGCCATCATCGAACACCGTGGGGAAGGGGAATCATGCCAGGCCACTTTCGCCGCTAGATGGCGCTTCACCTTCCGCTGGCAATCAAGACGAGTTACTCTGGCTGCAGCATAGCTCAGCCGCCCTGATGATGAACCAACGCCAACTGCGAGGGAATAATGAGGCGGTAATGAATGAATGAATAAGATTAAGACGATGATGATGATGATGATGATCATTGTGATCATGTGCGCGTGACATGGATCGAAGAAAGGCCTGGCCGAGTTCATGTTGAGCTGATCTGCATCACAATGATGAAGATGAAGGGAATTTACAGTTGAACCTCCTCAAGTCCCTGTCTGAATTCCCTGAGAAAGAATGCATGAAAAATCCCCCCCAACTGGAAGGCTTCTCCTCTGAAACCTCCAAAAGTTGAATTGTTCAGGCCTTTCGACTATGATTTTTCTGAAACAGGAAATAAAAAACAATGAAAATGAAATTTGAAGTGCTTTGAAAGGATGTGAGAGACTAAATTGGGCAAATGAACCCATGTCTCCCAAGTTCAGCACCCTGTTAACTCATTGTAAAAGCAATGCCAAGAATATGACCATGTACAATTTATTGCAATTTTTCAGCGTTTCCCACAATAAGAATGCTTGATCCCATTTGCCAAACATCTATAAGTGAAAACCTCCCTAAGTTGAATTTTTTGCTGGTCCCTTGAAATTCAAATTAGAGAGGTTCAACTGTATATAGAGTTGGGAAAACACATTTTGTTAGGTGAAATGAAGAAAACTGGCATTGAATTATAATAATTGGTGATATTCTGGGCCTTGACCAGCATTTTAAGTGAGTTGACATAATGCTGAAATTTGAAGCAACGTTTTATTTGCCCAATTTGTCCTGAATCTTTTTTTTTCAAAACACATTGAGTTACAATTTTGTAGCTTTTCTCCTTCCTGTGTCAGTAAAATAATAGCCTAAAGGCCTCCAGAAAATTCAAGTTGTGGGAGTTTGAGGGGAAAATCTTCAAGTTGGGGAGATTTTAATGCATTGTTTTTATGGAAATCTGAACAAAGATTGAACAAAAATTGGGCATGGAGGATGGGGAGGGGGGGGGGTGGTATTGAGGTTTGACTGTAACAAGCAATCCCGCCAACATGAACTCAGTGTGACCTAATGTCAAATACATTTATGTGCTCTGTGACTGATGTATGTACTAACACAAGAATGTACCACTTTCTGTATCCCGTCATTCCACAACACAAAAATGTACTTGCATGCATACATGAGTGTGGTGTGTGTGT
Organism: Notodromas monacha; assembly: GCA_905338405.1. Taxonomy (NCBI): domain Eukaryota; kingdom Metazoa; phylum Arthropoda; class Ostracoda; order Podocopida; family Cyprididae; genus Notodromas; species Notodromas monacha. The sequence continues at coordinate 14,605 of CAJPEX010001448.1, read as the reverse complement.
GTATGTGTGTGTGCTTTTCTGTAATACAGTACCACAAAATCGTGTTACACTGAACTGTAATTAGAATCCAAGAAAAACTCAGTTATGGCGAGATTGGTGGTTCTTGGAGAAGAAAGGACTGAAACGTTGTGGAAAACAGGTTACAGATGCTTGAAACAATTCAAATTATTTCAGCAACTTTTATGTGAAGAATTGTCTGAATTTAAAACTTCTTTTGATGAATTAATCCCTGGAGGAAAGTTTTAAAGGTGAAATACAATCATCTGATTTCAGACCTTCCCTTTCTTAAATTTTCTAAAAAAAAAATGTGTATACAGAAACAATCTTAACTGAAATAAACAAATGGAGAATGCATGTTTGGTATAAGAGGAGCATTTATTCATCAAGAACTGCATGTAACAGAGAGAGCAGTTTCCTTGCACTCATTTTTTTTTCAAAGATTGTCCATGTCTAAATTCTTTGATGAAGTCAAATAAATATTGATTAAAGCTTCATACAGCACTTCCTGCTATGCTAAATTTTTCTGTGCAGCAATATTCGCATTTATATTTGCAATGCTTTAAAGAGTAGCATTTATATTTTTAAAGGTTTTTCAATGATGCGCGGGTTGGGTTTTCCCGTATTGTGCCAAATAAAAATTTGTTATGGCCCATGCATCCATAATCAAAACAAAAATACATTATGCTCAAATTATACGGGAAAATTAGTGTGTTCTGATGAAATTTTCCCATCATGAAGAAAGATTTTTCCCTCATGAAGAAACTGCCGGTGCCAAAAAAATAATTATTTATAAATGAAGATTTGCTGCAGCAGTCAAACCTCTCTAAGTCAAATCTCAAGGGACCAGCAAAAAAAAATGACTAGGGGAGGTTTTGAAGTGAGCTAAAATGCAAAGCTCTTTTGTTGTGGGAAACATAGAAAAAATGGCCAAAATTGTAATTAGTGATATTCTGGGGTGGAAATTACTTCTTAGATGAGTTGAAAGGATGCTGAAATTGGAGGCAGGGGTTCATTTGCCCAATCAAGTCTATCACTTCCTTTTAAAACAAATCAATTTATGCCTTTGTGGCTTTTTTTTTGTTTCTTGTGTCAAGAAAATAAAAAATCCAACAGTCTACAGGAAATTTGACTTGTGGAGGTTTGAGGGGAAATGCCTTTGACTTAGGGAGGCTTTTAATGCATTAATTCTAAGGGGATTCAGACAAGACCTGATGAAAAAAATTTTCCTTGTGGGGGGGGGGGGGGGGTATTCAACTTAGGGAGGTTTGAGTTATTGAGGTTCAATGGTGATTTAATCATTCTATACTACAGACAAACTTCATGGGACCATCAAAAAAATTCGACTTGAGGAGGTTTTGAATTGAGCTACAATGAAAAGCCTGTTTTTTCTGCAAAACATGGAAAAATTGCTCAAAATTGTGAATTGTGAATATTCTGAGGCTTAAATTACTTCTTCAATGAGTTGAAAGCATCCTGAATTTGGAGGCAGGGTTCATTTGTCCTCTTAAGTCTCTCACCTCCTTTTGAAACAAATAAATTTATGTTTTTATTGAATTTTTCATTTCTTGCATAAACAAAAGCCAACAGGCCACAGAAAATTTGATTTGTGGAGGTTTGAGGGGAAAAGCATTTGACTTACGGAGGCTTTTAATGCATTAATTCTGAGGGCATTCGGGCAGGACCTGAAAACAAAATTCGACTTGAGGGGGTATTTGACTTACAGGGGGTTCCAGTTATCAAGGTTCACCTGTATACCTGGAATTCGAATTTACTCTGCGTTACTTACTGTTTACATTAGCCGCCGCACTGCGCCGTGTGTCGTTGTCCGCACTCGCACTCGTTCCCCGTGCAGCACCAGCACGTGTCCAGCAACAGCTTCCTGCCCACTTCCACCTCGTCAAGCCTGCAGCATCAGCAGCTCCAGCCCGTGCTGATGGACGCCTTGCCGCCGGTCATGGTGAGACGCACTTTGCCGCTGCTGTGTCTCCGTAGTCCTCTTGTCCTGTCCTGTTTCACTATACAGTAGTACCACCACATCCCTTCCTCCTCCTCCTCCTCATTAAATTCTTGTTCGTTGCATGTATGCATCAGGACGCACGGGTTTCGCATCATTATTTGCAGTAAAGAAATGAAGTATTTATTATAGTGCCCAAAAAAAAACACCCCTCTTTTGTAATGCACGCGCGCACATAATATTCTCGCCCTAAAAATTTTGATGACATCCTGTCACGAGTTATACGAGGACCCCACTTTTATGGTGAGTGAAAAACTGCAATGAGACCCCGAGATGCGGACGTAATTGGTGTTTCAAGAGTGTCCCTGAGCCGAGTCTCATTTTCCCTTAGACTTACATTATAGAAATTTTAATAGGTGTTTTATGAAGAAAATACTTGCTAAAATTCCACGAAAAAAAATTGTCTCCAAATTGAAACTGATTCAATAAATATATTTCAACACAAAATGGACATTTGGGGAATTGAATACTGATAACTCTATAAAATACATAGAAATGTTGGCATTCTCTGTAAAAAAAACATTTCAGTGGAAAACAGAGAAGGAAGTCCCTCTATGTTGGAGGTAATTCTTTTAAATTAGCTAAATGGATGGTAAATTGGTGAGAGAATGCACAAGAACTTTTCTTATGTCAATTTTAGGGTTGGAAATATCTGTTCATTGTAATTTGGCCTGAAACTTATTTGCAATTTTATCACAAAATGTCCCTATGTCAAGTAAGTGTCCTTATGTCAAGCCTTTTTCTTATTGATTTTTCATGGGAAAATAAGTGTCCCTATGTTGAATTGTCTGCATGTCAAGGTGTCTGCATGTTGGGGTCTCACTGTATTTCAAAAATATAAAAAAACACCAGGAATTAATTTTGAAAATGAATTCAAACTGAAGTCAGTTATTTAAATGTTCTGTAAAAGAAGTCCATATCAAAAATTTAACATTTGGACTCGATCTATAACAATTTTCTCTGTTTCCCAATTTTTTTTTATGTTTATCTCACCATGTTGTAGGAGTTCTCTAAAATGAATTCTATTTTCTAGTCCCCTGAGATTTGTTAAAGAGAGAGAGTCTACATTTTTTTCAAGTGTGACGTGGACCTAAAATTGCAACAAAAAAATTTTATCCCCGCGTATGACGCACACCTCATTTTTTTCATTTAAATTTTCAAAAAAAAAATGTGCGCCTGGTACTCCAGTAAAATACTGTAGAGTAAATAAATTGAATGGATCATCGTTACAGTAGAATGCAGTACAGTACGGCAGAGTATCCCACGCACAGGTAGCTAGCTCCCTTTTCCTTATCGTCAAAGGCATGGCAGAGATGTTTTACGATTATGTGCTGTTCAGTAGAAGCCATTTCCCCTCTATCCATCATCAGGCACGACATTGGTCAAGATTAAACGTCCCAATCGTTCCCCTGCACCAGTATGCTGTACAGTACTGTACTGTACATATAATGCTGTACTCTAAAAGCATGTACAGTATATAGTTGAGTAAAATATCGGACGGGGGGGGGGGGGGAAATGGGAATTGCGAGTCGAGACAGGAACGGGTATACAATAGTGGGCCTCTGTTTTTTTTTTTTTTGTGTTTTTGTCTTATTTTTTTGTGTCGCCTCTTTCTCTGTCAGCAGCAGAAGGAGGAGGAGGAATTATGAGAAAATCGTGCGCGAAAATGGGGTCATCCTGGTGCGGGAGAGGAGGAGGAGGGGGGGGGGTCGGAATGACACCACACCTTCAAGGTTTAGGTCTTTATTTTTCTGTGAAACAGCCAGCGAAACGGAAACTTGGCCGGAAATAGGGGCAAAAATAAATAAATAAATGAATATTGCGTGTGACGGAGGGCGAGGTGCCTGTCTTGCCTTCTTCATGGGCCGCCCCTCTCTCTCTCTGTGTGTCTGTCTGTCTTTCTCTCTCTGGTGCAGTGGGTATACTGCGCTGATTTACCAAAGGTTGGTTCATAAGTTTTGATACTTTTTGAAATAAATCCAATAGAGTTTCAACAATTCCACAATAAGATAAATATTTACTCGCGTAGCCACATCATTTGGCAACACTGCAGAGTGATGTTCAACATACTCTCCATCCAATCCAATGCTTTTTTGTATGCAATAAGTCAAATGATTAAAACAGTGCTGAAAATCGAGTTCCACTATTAGCTGATTAAGCTGTTGTACAAAGGTGGAAGTGAGGCTGTCTCTATCCTCAAAAGCAATCCCTTACAGGTTGTTCTTCTACTGTTGGGAACAGCCAGGATAAGTCTTAGGGTGCCTAAGCAACTAACATTTCTTGATTTTTGGCACTGTTTTGATTGTTGAATTTATTGCATGAAGAAAAATGCATTGAAATCGGATGAGAGAATTGTTATCCAACATTCTGCAAAGATTTTTCCTTCAGAAACATTTTGTAGAATTAACAGTAAAACAAAATGTTTGGAAAAGTCTGTGATGAAACAAAGTTGCTAAGCTATTTACCAGACCAGGTCTCCTTCCTAGTTTAAGGAGCAATGTTTCTCTTGACAAAAATTGCCAACAAATTTTGTATATACCTGAAAACATGTTTGTCAGGCTCTATCTCCTTCTGGTAATTTGGCCAAATCCTGTTTTGCACAAATTTATCCTCTCAAGGAGGAATAACCTCCAAATTATATCTCAGGAATCATTTCCTCTGGAAGAATGATTCCTCTGTTGTTCAACCAATATTTGTCCATAATTTATAAAAGCATGCTCCAGGAAGAATCAGAATCATGTGAACTATTTTGGCATGCATTCTCAGAGAAACTTCCTTGCACACATTTTTTGGAAGTCTCTCTTCAAAATAAACTAATGGTTTTTGTCTAACGCGTGTATCAAAATATATATGTCATATACAGTGATACACCAAGATGCGGACATAATTGGTGCATCAAGGGTGTCCCTAAGTTGAGTCTTGTTTTCCCATAGACTTACATTATATAATTTTTAATTGGTGTTTTATGGGAGAAATATTCTTCAGAATTCCCTGCTGAAAAAAATTATTTGCCGCTTGAATTTGAATTAATGAATACATTTTCAACTCAATAAGAACATTTGGAGAACTGAATAGTGTATCTCTGTACTGTACATTGAAATGTTGGTATCCACAAAATAACATTCAATTTTTTAAAACGTAGAAGTCCCTCTATGCTGGAGTTAACTTTTTGAAATCAGCTAAATGGATGGTAAATTGGTGAGAGAAATGCCCAAGAACTTCTCTTACATCAATCTTAGCATTGGAAATATCTGTTTCTTGCAATTTTTCCTGAAATGTATTTGCAATTTTATCACAAAATGTCCCTAAGTCGAGTCAGTGTCCTCATGTGGTGCTTTTTTTTATTAATTTTTTCAGGGAAAATAAGTGTCCCTATCTTTAATTGTCCGCATGTTGGGGTCTCACTGTACAGTACTATATTTTTATAAAAATCTGATGTGTACTTTATTTTGATGATTGGACAACAGTATGTTGGACAACTCTGAAGTGTTGCCAAATGATGGGGTTATGCAAAGAAAAAAAATATTTTCGTTGAATTATTGAAACTCCGTTGGATCTACAGTATTTCGAAAAGTCCCGAAACTTTTGAACCAACCCTCGGTCTGTCGATATAGTCGCAGGCATGGGGCGTGATGTTGGCTCGACCAACTCACCATAATGCTCCGATTCCACTTCATGCTTTCCACCGCCCACCTGACTGTAGATGTTTCTGAATGAATGAATGAAAAACAGCACCTATGTACAGAGAGAGAGAGAGAGAGAGAGTGCTGGTTTCGATCAAACAGTGCTGGTTCCAACTGCTGCAGGTTTCATGGTTTTGATGTCTGGCCTGAATATATATACAATATATACACGACCCCTTGGCCCACCTGACGAAACTTTATCTCGCAATTATCTACAACAATACGTTATTCATATTCACCGCGAGTATATACAGTATACCCTTTCCTGGAATGTTCTCCTGGGGATGTAAAACACCACGACCCGCTTGTCTCCGCGATAAGACCACCCATTTTACAATTGAATAGTACTTTACATGTAGAATGGTGTGGTGTGTGTGAGATGACGCAGCAGCAGTTGAAGCGAAATTCGATTAGCCAGCCCTGGGGGATCTCTTATGATCAAATCTTGTTAGCATATGGTCGAAGGACGAGAAACAGATGATCAACATCTGAATCCCAACAAACCCTTTTCCCATTTCGTGTTTTTTTTTTTCACCAGCGAGATTTGGTGGAAAGCATGAAATTTGCTGCTCATCATTGGAATTTCTCTAGGGGACGGAACTGATTCAGACAGCAGTTCCACGTCTTTTTTATCTTGTTTCCTTCTGTAGCTGAAAAATTGGTACTTTCCTGTTATCTCAGTACCTCATTCCTTGACCGCACTACCATCCGGACAAATCTTTAGGACGAGTTCATAATCACGACCCCCTACCAGAAACTGTGAATTTTATTTTTCTGCATTCTGCTGAAACTGATTTTGGGAGGCAGTTAGGTAAAGTTAGGTTAGGTCAGGTTATGTTAGTTACAAATATCTTTTAATTAACATAACCTGACCTAACCTAACTTTACCTAAACGTCTCTCAAAATCAGTTTCAGCAGAAACCCGAAGAAAGCAGAAACTGATTTTGGGAGGCGGTTAGGTGAAGTTAGGTTAGGTCAGGTTAAATTGGTCAGAGGGAAGGTACAGAGATAACACGAAAGTACTGAAAATTTTATTGGACACCAATGAAGAATTGAAGAATAAAAGTAAAAAAAAATTGCATCCACCTCCGATGATGGCAAGTGGCCTGTTCATCGTCTGCTATACAAACCAACCCCCGTACGAGGGTTCTAACAAAAGTTCTCGGAGTCAACCACAAGGCATTGCCAGAGGTGGATGAACATTTTTTTATTGGATTCCTCATCCTTTTTTAGCCTAGGACCAATTTTTTTGTCATCCCTAGACAAAAATGGAAACTGGGAAAAAAAATTGAATGAGTTTTTTCTGGTGATGTGCCCACCCATTCTAACAGAAGTTCTTGGAATCAACCACAAACTGTCACTGGAGATGGACATGGATTTTTTTATAGGATTCCTCATCCTTTTCTGGCCTAGAATCATTTTTTTTTCATCCCCAGACAAAAATGGAAATGCAAAATAAAAAGTTGAATGAGTGGTATCCAATGAAGTGCCCACCCATGACCATAGAGCAGTTGCGCACATGCATGCTCCTGCACACACTGCTTTGAAAACTCATGATTTCATTTCAAATTTGGGCATTCAGCTTTTTACTCTTCCTTCTTACTCCCCTGATCTTGCTCCCTGAGATTTTTGGTTGTTTCCGACTGTGAAAGAAGGGCTTCAAGGGAAAGTGTTTTTTGTCAATAAGAAAATTTTTTTGACCCAAAAGTTTTTTTTTTCATTTTCATTCCAAGAACTTCTGTTGGAATGGATGGGCACAGCACCAGAANCCCCTGATCTTGCTCCCTGAGATTTTTGGTTGTTTCCGACTGTGAAAGAAGGGCTTCAAGGGAAAGTGTTTTTTGTCAATAAGAAAATTTTTTTGACCCAAAAGTTTTTTTTTTCATTTTCATTCCAAGAACTTCTGTTGGAATGGATGGGCACAGCACCAGAAAAAAAACTCATTCAACTTTTTTCCCAGTTTCGATTTTTTGTCTAGGGATGAAAAAAAAACTGGGTCTAGCTTAAAAAAGGATGAGGAATCCAATAAAAAAATGTTCATCCATCTCCGGTGATGGCTTATGGTCGACTCCGAGAACTTTTGTTAGAACCCTCGTACATCAAAGACTTTGCTATTAGGGCTAGACCTCTCCACAATCTCCTTAAACAGGATGTTGTTTTCAAGTGGTCTAGTGAACAGCAGATGGGCACAGCACCAGAAAAAAAACTCATTCAACTTTTTTCCCAGTTTCCATTTTTTGTCTAGGGATGAAAAAAAAATTGGGTCTAGCTTAAAAAAGGATGAGGAATCCAATAAAAAAATGTTCATCCATCTCCGGTGATGGCTTATGGTCAACTCCGAGAACTTTTGTTAGAACCCTCGTATGTCCAACAGAAGAAAGTTTCATTTATTGTGCGGAAGAAAAAAAAATTATTTTTTTTCTGAACAATAATTTTTTTTTTTAAGCTTAATCCTATCCCATTTTCAATTTGTATATTCCGAGAAATTATTGCAAGGTCCCTCCGAATATGCGATATATTAAATACAGGGAAAGTGACAGGAAAAAAAAAAGGAAAGAAAGAGGGAATTTCCCATGGTTTTTTCAGGTGACCGTAATCAACGTAAAGACAAAGCACATCGACTACATCAACAACGAAGCGTCCAACGGGAGGAAACTGGGAGCCAATAAGAGAGTACGTTTCAAGACGATGACTTTATACAATTGTACATTCCACTGATCCCACATTTTTTTTTTTCATTTTCTTTCTCTTAGTTTGCTTTTTTCTCAATTGCTGCAAGCCGCAAAATTAAATTACTGTAATACCGTATTTACTGGAGTACCACGCGCAATTTTTTTTTTCAAAATTAAGTGGTGGTAAAAATAGGATTGGAAACTTGGAATTCTTCAGAAATTGTAAAAGATTAGTTCCTCATGGTACGGTACTTGATCTTTGTAGAAAATTTTCAGCAACGAATTATTTTACAGTATTTCCAATGCAAAAAAAAATTTAAAAATACAGTTACCCCCAGATGCGGACGTAATTTGTGCATCAAGAGTGTCCCTAAGTCAAATCTTGTTTTCCCATAGACATACATTATATGGTTTTTAATTGGTGTTTTATGGAAGAAATATTCTTCAGAATTCCGTGAAAAAAATTTGACAACTTGAATTTGATTCAGTGAATATATTTTCATCTCAATAAGAATATTTTGAGGATTTAATGGTGTAGCTCTTTACTGTAAATTGAAATGTTGGCATCTACAAAAATAACATTCAAAGCACAAACAGGGAAGGAAGTCCCTCTATGCAATAGGTATTTTTTTAAATAGCTAAATGGATGGGAGAAAATGACAAAATAATGTTTCATGCATAAATCTTAGGGTTGGAAATATTTGTTTCTTGCTATCAAGCTAAAAGAAGTGAATTTTTGTGAAATTTATTGACAATTCTATGATGCAATGTCCTCATGTTGAGTCAGTGTCTGTATGTTGGGCCTTTTTTATGCCCTTTTTATTGAAAAAGAAATGCCCCTATGTCGAGGTGTCCGCATGTGGGGGTCTCACTGTAATTCCATTTTGGTTCAATTAAAGTCTAATTTTGACTTTTTCAAACTCCGCCATTTTTTTTAAAGTCACGAAACACGGAGTGTCGTACTTGAAAATAAGGATTCCAAATTTTAGCAGGACCCAAAAAATCAGGTGCGCGTGTTACTAGAGTTGAATGCGGTATTAAAATGACGGGTTCAGCCAAGGAAAAGATGTACAATATACTGTACAGTACTGTAAATATGCACGGCAAACGTGGGTTCGTCTCGGGACATCAGCCGGGGATGAGTGAATTAAGGTTCAGAATATGAAAGTACGGTACTGTACTCGAACGAAAATCCCTTCGCCCAGCTTTTCTCGTTTTAATAATACTGTACTTGCTCATCGAACTGTACATAGTGACGTATATACGTGCTGAAGGTAATCCTAGTGATGGATTTATCTCTTGTGTGGTGTGTGTGTGTGTGTGTGTGACTCCTTTAATCCGGCTCTCGTCATCCTCGGGAGAGAAAAATCCCTCATTTCATTCACAAGAAAAGCTGGGATTCACGCGTTATATAGAAAAAGGTCGAGCCTCCTGTCTTCACCGGGTGGTAACGCACACGTCCTGCGTTTGTACAAATACAGTATCACTTCGCAAGGGTTGTAAAAACAAATGAAACTTCTGTAGTTCAGGACTGGACTGGGTGGAGTAGAGTAGAGTACTGTACTGTACTGTACTGTATAGTATAGTTGCATGTCAGGTAGAACAAGGGACAGCGACGGACAAGTGCATGGGCAAAAATAAATAAAAAATAAAATAAACAGAACGGAAAAACGATGCAGCGAGATTTGCACGCAAGCACCGAGAAAGCACGTGAAGACTGTTTCATACACACAATGGTCATCATCATTTTCTTCCTCTTCTTTATTTTTTTTCTTCTTTTCTCTTTGTTCCTTGATTCCTTCGTTCATCGAGTGATTTCCCGGCATCATAATAAGCTCCATCAACAATGAGGGAGCAAGAGAAAATCTCGCGGCCCGGAAAATGCCTTCGAGGAAAATATCCCGGGAGTGAACATAGATTAATTCTTTTTTTTTTTTTTTTGTAGCAATTGCCAAATGTTGTAACGCTGATCCAAATATGCTAGAGCTCAATTAGTCTGGGTTCCAGATGCCTTGATCTTATTGGAATGATTTTGAAGATCCCGACGTTGAAACCTGGTGCTTGAAATTTGACTTCACGTGTTTAATACCCATCATGTACTGTACTGTACTTCAGTACCATGCGCAGCTTTTTTTCCCTCAAAATTTCGAGGGAAAGAAGGGGAGTGCGTGTGATAGAGGGTTATACATTTTTAAAGTTTTATATGTGTAACGTGTGCATTATATTTGGTTCTACTGGAAAATATTGGACCAATTTCAATGCAATAACTCACTGTAATGGAAATACAGTTCTGTACTGTAGAAATACAGTGGGAATACAATTCTGTAGTTGAATCCGGGATCAAATCATGCCTAAATCCAAATTTGGGTATTATTATTTTTTAAACCTTGCAGTTTTAGAGACACTGAAAATGGGGCGTGCGTCTTGCTTAGGTATAGAATTTTTTTTTGACAAAAATTTGACTGAAAACCCTTGGTGAGCGTCTTACTTGAGGGTGCTTGGTACTCGAGTATATAAATATGGTAATTTAAAATTTGTCTACAAAAAATTGCCTACTTTATAGGTACAGTACCAAAAGAAGCTTTTCCTGGTGCATACATTAAAATTTTTAAAGATTCCTGTCCCCAGATAAGAGTTGTGGGCCTCTAAGGGATTTTCGAGCCGCGGGATTTTCTCATGGAGCCATAAACAACATCAACAGTACCGTGTGGTACAGTACTGTACTGTGTATAGAAAAACACAACCACAAAATTTGAGTCTGGTAGTACTCTGATGTACTGTATTTCGTACATGTTTCGAGCACCTTTTACATGCTGCGCATGGGTTGATTGGTAAAAGATGATAAAACAGCCAAATGCTGTCATTGGAGGTGGATGCCATTTTTTTATGTTGCTCTTCAATCCTTCATTAATGTCATTAATAATAATAATTTATCCTTGATAATACTTCATCCTTGATGATAATTTATCCTTGATAATAATTTATCCTTGATAATAATTTATCCTTGATAATAATTTATCCTTGATATAATTTATCCTTGGTAATAATTTATCCTTGATAATAATTTATCCTTGATAATAATTTATCCTTGACAATAATTTATCCTTGATAATAATTTATCCCAAATAATGCAGTAATTTATCCTTAATAATGATTTATCCTTAATACTAATTTATCCCAAATAATACAGTAATTTATCCTTAACAATACAGTAATTTATCCTTAATAATACAGTAATGTATCCTTAATAATACAGTAATTTATCCTTGATAATACAATAATTTATCCTTAATAATAAAGTAATTTATCCTTAATAATACAGTAATTTATCCTTAATAATACAGTAATTTATCCTTAATAATGAAGTAATTTATCCTTAATAATACAGTAATTTATCCTTAATAATACAGTAATTAATACTTGATAATGATTTATCCTTAATAATTTATCCTTGATAATAATTTATCCTTGATAATAATTTATCCTTAATAATAATTTATCCTTAATAATAATTTATCCTTTATAATAATTTATCCTTCATGAATAATTTATCCTTCATGAATAATTTTTTGTCCCCTACTCAGCTACAGATGGAAACAAGAAAGACATCACAGTCAATGCTCTCCACTGGTCAATTGATTGAAAAGCATGCAAGTGTGCAGCTCCTTTTATTGATCCATTAAACTTCGATTCAGTGGAGAACATAGACTGTAAGGTCATGTTCTTTTCGTTTCCATCTGTAGCTGTGTATATTGTGTGAAACAAATTAGACACCAATGAAGGATTGAGGAGCCAAAGAAAAAGAAAAAAAATGTGCATCCCCCTCCAATGACGGCATTTGGCCGTTCATCATCTTCTACAAACAAACCAGCCCTCGTATTAGCACGAGTATAAGAAAAAAAGGATGAAATTAATAAAAGGTGGGGTATTGACGATGTTGTAGCAAGACGCGAGTTCCGAAGATGGCGCCGAGGAGGAGAATCAGCCCCTGGACATGTCCTGGCCATCCACGAACCGCAAGAGGATCAGCTACGTACTCCTGGCCCCCATCGTCTTCCCGCTGTGGCTCACGATGCCAGACACTAGGAAACCTTCAGGTTGTGTATCTACCAAGAAATAAATGAAATAAAATTTGAAAATTTTCGTTGCTACGAATTTTTTCCTTGGTGCTCAGAGGTCTTCAACAGGTGCCATGCTCTAACAATCTGGTAACAAGCTCATTTTAAATCTTAGTTTCAGTTTAATGGATATTTGTTCCTAATTCTGCTTATAAACCTTGAGGATTATTTGATACATTGCAGAAAATTGATGAAATTCAACTGGTGCAGCATTCCAACTTCAGTGGCAGAAACGCAGAACTTCTTGCATAGAAAATGTTTAGTGTTCAAAAAATATTCAGCATGATATTTTTCTTGGAAGTTCTTTTACTCAATTTGAGAATTTATGTCTTTTGGTATAAGCAATGTGTTGAAAAAAAAGTTTCCTCAATTTGAAAGAACAAGTACAGTACTGTATTTATGATTTAGTTTATTCAGAAGGAAATATTCCTCCCAAATGTGTACAATACTTTTTGTTTCATATTTTTTGAGACAATTTGCGCTTCAGTAGAAAGACAGGTTCAATGAATGAAAAAGTACAATTTACTGCCATTACTGTACAGCAGTATTGTAGAATACAGTATTAGGAAGGGAGATCTGCTTCTCCTGATGAGTCATGAAAATGCCTCTTTTTTCCTTTTTTGTTTCAATAATACTGTTGATTAAAAACCCATGACTGATTTTGGACCCATTTTTTTTTTCTCATGCAGGCAAGAAGTACTTTGTGATCACCTTCATTCTCAGCATTTTGTGGATAGCCTTCTTCAGCTACTTGATGGTGTGGTGGACGTCCACTGTGGGACAAACAATTGGGATTGCGGATGAGGTAATATCAAACACATTTGACACGCAATCATCATGATTAAAGATTAATCTTCACTCTTTTTTTGCCCGGAAGGTGATGGGACTCACATTCCTGGCAGCTGGAACTTCCATCCCGGATCTCATGACTTCTGTCATTGTGGCACGAAAGGGTTTTGGGGACATGGCAGTCTCCTCTTCTGTGGGCTCCAATATTTTCGACGTCTGCGTCGGGTGGGTCCTGTGACTCTTCTCCTTTATTTATTTTTTTTAGCAATTTTTAAATGAAAGAGGCAACAGATTTTATTCAAATTTCACAACCTTCTTGCAATTGAGGTGTGGCGGAGGCGACGTGGTTTTTTTTTCTCACACAGCAGTGCAGTGTAGTAAAGTTAAATAACAGCTGAGTAGACCTGTGAGAACTTGATGTTTGTTCCCATGGCTCCATGAGAAAAATCCCGCAATGTGAATATATGCATCTGAAATAGCCTCTTTTGTTTCCTACAGTAAGCATTAGTGTGTATAGGCAAATTTTAAATTATTATAACAAGTATAAGTGCAGTTTTGAAGTCAGATTTTAGCATTGGAATCCACAGAACTAGTGTAAGGCAAATTTTTATAAACTTTTAAGCTTTCAGAAATGCTGGAGCCAAACAGATCCATTAAATTATACTGTACATCATTTTCAAAAGAAACCCCATGGGAACAAAAATCTTTTGGATTACCAAATTGTGAAGTGTGACTTTGGGGTGATCCTTTCAACAATTTGAAAGTTTATGATTACCCTACAAAGTCACAAAAGGATGTAGCCTTCATTTGGAGCATTAATCTCTACATTGGCTCTGAATAGAAACTGTGCACTTTTGTTCTGATTTTTATACCTTGTTTGATTTTTGGGCTTATGGAATTTTCAGGCCTGCTAGGGATTTTATTTTGTACCCATTGCCACTCAAGGGCATTTCCTACTGGTCGCGTCAAGCAAGACAGCTGTACTGCAAATGATGCTTTTCATTCCCTCCTTCGATTTTCTGTCCGAGAACCACGACGTTAAAAAGAAAGATTATGACCTTCTTTTCTTGATATTAATTTTGTTTCTTGTCTGGTGTCTTCGCAGACTACCGCTACCCTGGATCCTCTGGAGCTCCGTTAATGCTGGCCTGCCTGTGCAGGTCAACTCGGAAGGCATGGCCTGTTCCATCATCCTCCTCTTTAGCATGCTCATGCTCGTGTTCCTCTCCATCGTGGCGTGCAAATGGCGCATGAACAAGGCCCTCGGCATCGTCATGTTCCTCCTCTACTTTGCCTTCGTCGCCGTGTCGCTGCTCTTCGAGTATGGCA
>CAJPEX010001447.1:30907-57604 GCA_905338405.1 Notodromas monacha | reverse complement strand
GAGAATTTCTGTAAGGATTGAATAAAACTTGAGGATTTGAATGGGCTACAATGAGGGTGATGGAACACCCTATTCTAAAGTCAATATATTTTCATGAAGAAGTTTTACAAATCACCAAATTTGCCAAGTGCTCAGGAGATATTTGCAGTACTACTGCTCAAATTGTAGTGAAGTTTTTTCAGAAGAGAATCTTTCAAGGATGTGGAATGTTTCCACAGAGATTGTTGTTTAAGATATCAAGCTTCTGTTTTAACAGTTTCCATCTCCAGCTATTTTAGTTTCTGAAGAGTTGGGGATTTTTCATGACCATTGGTTGTTATACAGATTTCTGTGGCAGTTGAGGTGAAACCCAATTTGCAGGGAAGCGTCCAAGGGCAAGTTTTGGCAGAATACCAAAAAGTTTCTAAGGTACTTAACCGACACCTTGTTTAAATTATAAAAACGAGAAACTCTCTAAGTCAAAGTTTCTACGTCCGTTTCGAACTACTTAACGGTAAAAGGGGTCTTGACGACTGATTTAAGAGTTGTTAAGCAATGTCTATACTGTTTATGGTTTCTTTGTTTTATCATTTTTGTAAATTTTCAAGAAATTCCCATCTTTCAGCTCAAAACTTTGAAAATTTGAGATTTTTGAAAAAAAAACTTCTTATGAGAAATGGCTTTTGTAGTATGATTCATGATTTTTTCCTTCAAATTTATTCACTTTCCTGATACTGTATTTTATTGTGTTGGTTTCTTGTTATCAAAGGACTCATTGTACAGGAAGGTAGAATTAGTGATATTCTGGGTGTCAGACAGCTGGATACTGGAGTTGACACCTACGACTTGGACCTCCGTTCCCATGTAAACGGGTTAATCAGTGAGTGAAGGAAGACGTTTCGTAGTTCAATGTAAAATTACGAGGAGAGGAAGGACCCAAGGGTCTTAATATTGGGTTTCCGGAGCAAAAACTCCAGTCATAGATGTTTGAGAGGGAAAGTCTTCCACTTACAAAGGCCTCCCTTGTTTTAGGGGATATTCCAGCAGATTTATTTTATTTTTTTTACTCTGGCAGTTTCAGGTTGGGAAGGTCCAACTGTATGTCAAATTCAAATTTTAGCCAAATTCCAAGCACTCAAACATCCCAGATGCGAAAATTCACTGCACTGAAACAAAAGTTAAGTGTAATCAGCCGTAATGAAGATTTTTCTGTACAAAATACACCCAGGAAAAATATCTTCAAGAGGTATAACCATCATACATTGAATTCACAATTTTTAAAAAAGTGTTTTCTGTGTATACTTCCTGCGGTATGCCTGACAAGAAGCAAAGTCTGAAAATAAATAACTTTTAATTTAGCGTACCTTTTACAACACTAACTAACTACCGGAAAAACACCACCCCCGAAAAACACGCCGCAGAAAAAGAAAGTAGAAAACCAATTGAATAGAGTATCCTTGCAACCATTTTACCAATTATGACTTGATTGCCTCATACAGAATTCGCGTTGGGGTGGAGGAACGAATGAATGAATGAATGGAATCCCAGTTATTCTCATGACGTCGATTCATTTTTTTTTTTGCTTCATTTTTAGTTTGTCTTCTTTCTTTTTTTTTTTTTTGGAGGAAGACGAAAATAAAATAGGATAGGAAGGCATTGTGTTGGTTTTTATGATTGATGGGCGATTTGGGAAGGTTAATTGAAAAGTAGGAGGCGGATCGTCGATTCAACTCGCTTTCGAAACCTCCCAATTTTTTCTCCGGTCTTGAAAAACGCTTCTACTGGTGCCATATTTTTTTTCATCTGCTTCCTTTTATTTTGTATTCGAGTTTTTTATTTTTTTTTGGCAGTGAGACGAATTTCTCAGCGTGGATTTTCCCGCACACTGCTTGCCTAAGTTGACACACTTTTAACTAAGGCTTTCCGACTCGAATATACATGCTCGAAACCTTCGGCTCTTGGTCACAAAAAGAAAATTTCGTCTTAGGTTAAATAAAAAATAAAAACGGAAGTGAAGCGAAGATATTGAAGTTTACTATAATTTGCGAATTTCAACAATGGCGTGCGTTGTTCGTCTGAAGCGCATAGGAAGGACGGTTTTGTTATCCTGGTTATTTTATTGGCGTCTTCCTGTCAGATAAGCTGAGCTCTTTGTTCCTGCTCAAAATGTTTTATTTTATTTCTATTATCTGGTTAAAGTGGTACCCTCAGAAGGTGTCAAATTTAATCTTATGCCGTGCATCCTCAGGTATAAGATGCGAATGTTAATTTTTGTCTGAAAATTGAGTGAAGAGAATTTTTCTACGCGTGAAAATCGCACCTCGGTTTTCTGTGATTTTTTTCTTGTTGGACTTGGGACGGATCAATTTTCAAATTTTTACCAAAGTAAAAGGTGGAGCTTGTCTCTTTTTTTTTCATCTGAAATGTTATACTCTACATTTTATGGCTATTCTGATTAAACGCTACCTATGCGCCAAAATTCTGAAAATTGTTTAGGAAAAATTCATACCCAAATATGGCATTTATCTAAATTTCTAAGAAAACATTTAATTGTTAAATACTGTATATTTTAAAGATTTGCTGATTTTAACAGCTGTACATTATTCACAATATTTATACAAACCTTGTCCCTGGCCACTGAAGGCGCTATTTTTAATAAAATGCATTCACTTTTACATAACACTGTAGATTCAAAAGTATTAAATACTGTATCACATTTTTAGTTGGAATCTTCTTGATTCAAGATATTGTTGAAAAAGTGAAGGGCGTGCTGAATAAACGTGTTTGATAGAATTTTTTGCATGATAATCAACCTTCAGTAAGTTATAAAATTTTCTGAATCAAAAAACAAATGTTGTCAAGTATGAAGCGCCTTGTTGAAAAATTTGCAGTCTTACCTAATGACCATGAGAATCTTGGATATTTGTGAAATTTTCGAATTATTATTATTAATATAATAGCGGGTGCTTGAATAGAATTAAATTGAAATTCCTAAGACAGCTAGTGGCTCCTAAACGTTAAAAAAAAATGCCGATGTTCTGAAATACTGTGAGACTGACGTCGTTGCAATTTTAATTCCAATTCGACTGTTCTTTGAGTAATGATTTTGAAAAATATGTGGAAAGTATCAGCTAGTTTTTTTTTTTCTCTCTCATGCAATTCCTTTTTTCTGCTAGGAGAGAAAAACTCAAGTTTTAGTTTCTCGGTCTTTTGTTAGTACTTGGAGGAAAATAAATCCCAGGTGCACTTTCGAAAAGGACGTTTGTCTTTCCGGTTCTGAGCCGGGATTTATTTTTATCCCGAGTGTTTCGGTTCGTTTTTCCTTTGCTTTCCCTTTCAAAAGATGGTTTCAAATTTCCGGTTCGCATTGCTTCCAAAGAGCCTGACTGAATATATAGGTGGCGAGAAATTGCTGACGTTTCCGAGCCGGAAATTGTAGTCCGTATACTGCTCTGGTTTATAGGGAAAACTCGTTACAGCAAACTTTTGGTGACTTCAGAAAAAGCTTGTAATATCCTGAATAATTTCTTGGAATGTATTTTTTTTAATTAATGCTTGTAAGAAATTTTCGCGTCACACCTGCTTATTTTCAATTAAATTTTGCTTTTCTGGCCTGCTCAATATTTTTCGAAATCTTGGGTGATCTGTCACATCACAAAGCGGTGCAGCTTCTGCAACCAGCCAAGAAAACTGGTTGCATTTTGAGGCCAGCAAGCTTCGCTAAAATCCAGTTTTGTCAAGACTCACTGAATCTCACCCAAGGCCAAGGAGTGGGCATCACTTCCTCAATTCTCCCAAAATTGGCCAATCCTGAGCCAGGAAGAAATCTGATTTCTTCCTGGCTTTTCTTCCTGACCCAGTCTCAGCACCTGGGTATCAAAGATGTCATTCCTCTTTGAGAGGAGAAGTGAGAATCTAGTATTAAAGGGTCTTTTAACTTAAATTACCTTATTAATTCTTCTGAGCTAACCAACCAATCTTACAATTGACTCTGCCATTCAAAGCATTTTACTAACAGCCAAGAGACAATCCGGGAAATGAGAATGAAGTCCTCTGAAAATAGTTTGAGTTCTTATTCAAAACTTGTATTCTGATGACTGCACAATTAAATTCTTTTGTCTGGGATTGAATGGACCCATGACATGATCTTCTGAAAAAAAAATCTTATACAGGTGGTACCTTGCAATGCGACCTCCCACAAATTGACCATCCTGAAATTTTAGAGTCAAATTTGCAGGGAGGCTGACTTGCAATTCAACCTGCTTTGGCCAATTTTTTTGTCGTTTTGCATTGATTTTTGTTTGAATTTAACCAAGTGTCTGACATTTCTGGCGGGAATGTTTGCAGATACTGACATCGTCATCAAAAATAAATATCCCCACATCAGATAGTTCATTCCAGAAACGAAAATTTAATTTAAAATTCTTCAGGAAAGTTTGATACACAGTAAATTCTTGCTACGAAAAACTGTTGGGGACTTCGGAAAAGCTCATTTATGCTGGATAAATTGTTGTGTAAAGATTTACACAATTAATGACTGGAAAATATTTTTACGTCGGACCTATATATGAGAATGGTATATCTTGTTTTGTTTTTTTTCAATCGAAAACTCCCCAAAGAAATGCATGCTTGAATTTGTAAGTTTGTTATAACAAGATTTTTTCAACAAGTACTTTACATGCTTTCTCCCATCATTTTAGAAAAAAAAATTTTACAAAAAAAATATTTTGTGATGATACTGTATTTGTAATATTTTCACGGCATATCTCCGAGTTTTTTCCTGATTACGAGATGTTGCGTTTTAGTTACACTTTCAACAAAAGCATTTCTGGATTTCTGGCGAAGATTTTGTACACCGCCGAATAATTTCGAATTTTCCGCCAAGAAAATTCCCCAGCACGGGACTTTCAAGGCTTCTTTCGTTCTGGACATTTGGGGTTTCTCCAGACAAATGTTGCCACATTCGTGATAATAATACGAGGACTCGTGGAAAATATGCGTCGTTTTGAGGTGGACGGAAAACCGCGTTTCGAAAGCCGGTGAATTATGGTCCAAAGACAGCCCGAGGTGGGGGGGGGGGGAGAAAATAAAGTTTCAAAACTGCCTCTTTTTCGTCCAAAAGGAAATAAAATGAAACCGCAGGAGGAAGTCGTAAAAATCTGGTCCTCTGGCTCTTCCCCATAATTGTTTCACGTTTTGATGACGATTCTAACTCGGAATTTGAAAAAAATAACTCAGCAGGATTCCAAGTTTTCAATTGAATATAATGCAATATCTTCAGGAAGTCATCTTCAAATTCTTTTTGTTTCATCTACGAAACTCACATCTGGAGGTGGGTGATTTTCTTTTCTTTTGTGTAGGTGTCACTTGAATTCAGCTGCAGTTCGTCAGGCCTGAGTTTGTTGCGTCCCATTTGGATTAGGGCAATGAGGGAATGTTTGTTTAGGTTACTGCATTTTAATTCTTTGGGTGCGTTAAGAAGTATTAAAGTCAAGAGGAGGTGATCTTCTAAGGTTGCTGATTTTTCTTGAGAATAATACTGATGTGTTCTTTTCAAATAAAATAAAAAAATTATAGATCCTTTGCGAGTCTTTGTGTGTATTTCAATTGATTCCTCTGCTTTCTCCCTGTCTTTTTCTGCGTTGAATTGAGTGGAAAAATCCGGGTCATGAATTCTCTTACACGGTCACGTCGTCGTCGATTTTCCGACTTTCTTCTCGTCGTTTCCTTTTTCATCCTGTCGAATTTCATCACATACACACACAATCACAGTTCAACGAACCTCGTTTTTTTTTTTTCTTCATACCTTCATCAACGATTCACTTCCTCCTCTGGCCGCTCGACGTTTTTATTCGCCGCTTGACGATTTTGGACATTGACTAGGTTTCTTTTTTCCTTCATGAAATTCGCTTTTCGGCGGATGAATTCGTGGACGACGGTGTTGAAAAATTGGCACACGTGAGAACTGCGGTAATAATGGAACCATTGCAGACTTCGATCGCGACAAGGGTATGAGAATCTCATCTGGTCGATATTTTCTGAGAGAGGGAGAGAAAACCTAGTTTTTTGTCATTTTTTTAAATATAATTTTATAAATATATTTTAGAGGTTAATCAGAGTTGGTGAAGCTTGTTTCACGCAAGGCGAGGCCGCAGAGGTCAAGTGGGTCTCGTGGGTAAAAAGACGGCGGTTTCGCCTTTTGATTCCGGTCGTGGGTCTTTTCTTTTTTCGTGTATTTTTTTCAAATATGTTAAGAATAGATTCCTTTTGTATTTTTTCATTTCCTTGCTGGGGTTTTAATTCGAAGAAACATTTTCTCTGGCTAGGATTGGGACCGCGTTGGCGGATACGCTTGTCTGAACACTAACTAACTAAAATATTTTCAAGGGAACAATTCAGAGACACCAGAGAAAGTTGGGAAATGATTATGTAATACTTGGAATGAATGGAGTGAATTTATAAAAGTCTGTGTTTTTTTTTATGGGTGGATTCATGTGGGAAGAATCCTTGTTTGGGTTTTGGAACTGGGTGTTTTGGAATCGTTGTTGCGTTTATATGGTGAAGCCTCTCTTTCCTGAATGGTATATTTGTGATTTTTCTGAATTCAACTTTCAGGAAGAAATTCAAAAATTGTCGATGCAATTTCTTTGGCTTCATTTCATTGATGATCTTGAGAAAATGGCTACGAAAAATAATTAGAGGGGAAGTTTTTTCTGTATACTTTTTCAAATGGAAAGCTGTAGCCGTCAGAAAATTTTATCCTGTTTTTCTCAGTCATATTGGCAAGCAAATGTCTTCTGGATTTTTTTGAAAGCAAGAGAATACGTCCAAAAATCCTGAAATAACTTCCAGAACCATGAATATTTGTTTTTTGACGAAAAGTTTCACAAATGTTTTTTTTTTGGTGCAGGAACTGTATTTAGTCTTGCTTTGAAAAAAATGCCAATTTTATTTCATTTTCATCAGCACATTTTGATTTCATGTCCTCTTGAATCATGCTCATTTTTTGTTGTTTTCATATTGAATATTTTTATCCAAATGTGCGTTGTGGGTTGTTATTGCCCAGCAGCAAATGATTTGGCCATTGCAAACTACGTTGCAAAGCCATTGGCAAGTCATTGCAAACAAACATTGGGCTAATGGCCGTTTGGTTGCTGTCAAATGCCTGGGGAGCAGATGTTCCCCAGTATGTTTGGCAACTCATGTAAGCATGCATTGCCAACATCCCTGTTTTGCAGCGTGCACGCAAAACCACCCTCACCCTGCCCTTATAATTACCATTGTGCAATGCATTGAAAAAGGCATTGCCAACCAATTTTGAAAATAACCACAGGTACACATTGTTGTTGTCCATTGCTTGTCCATGCCAAAAGCTGGGATACATTATATATATATATATATATATATATATATAATCACAGTGGCTGCATTGTGTACCAGTGATCATTTTCTATATTGCAAAGCATTTCTAAAGTCAATTTTTTTTGAAATTTTATGGTTTTGGAGTCACTAAAAAGCAGGTGCATGGTATTACTTGGGGATACAATTTACAGCATTGCTCACAGTTTGCAATGATCATAGTTACATTGTAGACCATTGCAGACCACTTGCAATGTTTGAATGATGTCCTTCTTCATATTCCTTAAGTGGAAGTGAGGACATGCAATGGTGCAGCAATGTTGGTTTTTACAACCTTGCAATATCCAGATTGTACATTGCAGGCTACTTGCAATGGTCCAGCTATGTTTATTTTTAGTATTGCTCAAAATACTGCAATTTTTGATTTCTTGAAAGCAGAACTCGTGTGGGTATATATAGGTATGTCCCAGGAAATTCAACAACGTCCAAAACACGGTTCCCTACTTTTATATTAGGACAACGGAACTGACTCATGAGAGAGTCTAGGTTTGGTTACGTCTTATATACTCGTCCGACACTTACTCTTTCTGACCTCCTCCGTCACATTTCACCTGATGTAGTATGTGGATGAAAGAAATGACTTTTGGTCATTTATATTGTCCATCAACTGTATCTTGCATACTTGACCTATCCAGAGAGTTCAGTTTTTATGCTGTATATATATGCAATCATTTTCCCCACTTCTCTTCTATAAATTTTTAGGACTTCAAAGCTGAGTTCTTCCAATGCTTTGATTGGAATCCTGTTGAGACAGAGTACTGTGGGTTCACCATGTCATCTGATGGTATCTATATGAGGGATGTTGGAAATGAGGAGAGGATCCCAAGTTTTGTCTCAGTTACAATACTTGATGGTGGTGATGAATTAGCCATGAATGCCTATTTTAAGGATTTGTCCAAACATGAAAAACTGTTGGATTTGTGGTATGAAAATCCAGCAATCTGTAATCAAGTATTTGGCACAAAGTTTGAGTTATTACAACATACTCATTACTGTTTTTTGAGTGGGTAATATTATGAGAAAAACTTTGGGGTTCAGGTAGTGTCCCAATAAATTGGATCAGTACTGGTGCCAAGTATGTCCTATGGTCTTCACCTGATTCAGTAACAGGAAAAGGAGAAAACTGGACTTCTCTGAAGAGGGACAGTGAAAGAAGGTTGAGTGCCTTTCCAATAGCAGATCCTCATCAAATGGTTGAGTATTGCATAGGTAACATATGGTGCAGTGGACAAATAGGTGAGCATTTGTATGATGGGATGAGAATAAGTGATATGAATTACTTCAATTTTAACAATTTCTTGTTTCTAATGTCAACAGCAGTTCATCCTGATTGTCTGCAAAGCAACAGTGTTACACACGCAAGCCATGGCTTCTGTTCACCAGGAGTTTATCCAGGTGTGACCTCTGATGACACTACCTGACGCCATAAACGGAATATCCAGCAAAGACCTGTGGATATAGCCTTGACTAGTGAAGAAGAGCCATACAATTCTTTGGAGTGCAATGACCATCCAAAAAAAATGGTGTGACCTCTGATGACACTACCTGACGCCCTAAACGGAATATCCAGCAAAGACCTGTGGATATAGCCTTGACTAGTGAAGAAGAGCCATACAATTCTTTGGAGTGCAATGACCATCCAAAAAAAAGTACAACGGTGGAAACTGTCATCAGGTGAAACTGTCAATATTTCTTTGTCATGTTGGCATATGATCCTTTTCCTAATATTATTCCAATTTTTTTGTAATAAACCCTGTATAAATTATAATGTGGTTATGCACAACAAATCATGGTACAAACGGGAGTGATGCACTCTCAATCAAATGATGTACAGATGAGTGACAGTGACACACTGCCACTGCCAGCAGCTGGGACCTCATACAATAACAGCTTAACAGTTGTTCAAGGGTTTGAGTCATTTGGTTTAAATGCATTCCAACTTGTGAACCAGGCAGAAAGTATAATGAATGATGGTGAGTGAACAAGAATAACTTCTGTTCAAGACTTACATTTCAATCCAAAAATTACTGTTTTCAGGGCATCCTACAGAACACCCTTGGATAATGTTGTCCCAGAAGTAGTTAATGCCGCCGGCATCATCCTCAAAATTTCAAATGGACACACCCTCCAGTCAAGCTTCAAGCTACATGGGTGATTCTGAAATCTTGCTTCAGGAACTTGGCTAGGTTTCTGCTTGTACTTCATCATTTCAGTGACAGTAAGTGTGATACAGTTTTGCCCATATAGTTTGCGCCATCCTTTGGTGCATGAAATGCTTCAGGGAGAAAGGTAAACTTTGTACTGTTTTCCCAGACTTGATTTGATGGCATTCTGACCACAGCACCAGTATGATGTATAAGACAGATTGTGTGAATGAGTATATGAATGACATGAAAGATAGTTAAATTTTTTATTGTAACATATGCAAGTAAACGAGGATGAGATGATACACACCACATTTTGATGGATTTCTTCATCCATCAATAAAGCATCAATCTCCACCATTTTTGTTCTTGTCTTCATTGGGATCAGATGCTGCACAGCTTCATGTAACACAACTGCAACTAATTGTATGCATCAATCAAAGTCACAGATAAGATTAAGAGGATAGCAACATAAGTGTACTGAAGGAAAAGTAAGAAATATTCAGCAATACCTAATTAAGTCATGCCATTTCCTAGAGTAGATACAGGACCTTGGATGCTGACTTGGTGATTATTGTTCAATTCCTGTTTCAACAATCAGAACATCAAACTGCTGCGTCAACATTTCAAATTTTGCATCATATTGTTTGCAAATGGAAGGAGCACTGTGAACAAATGTAGTACATCAGACAATTTCCTAGAAGTAAAAGGAACCCCCTCCATGGAAACTGTTTTTACGCGCATGAGGAGAGAATTTTGCATGAACAGTGGATTGCAATGGAAATAAACCCAACATCTATAGCTGACATGATGAAGTGTTTCAAGCATACCATCATGACTTCCAACTTCATGATGAAAGAACATTATGTTAGAAGTGTTGCTGACATTCAAACATTGGATGGTGAGATTGTTCACAATGATAAAATGCTAGACATTTTTACATGTGGTGTCCTAGCTCCTCAGCAGATACTCCTCATTGGAAAATCATTGAAGGGCCAAGTTCTTACTCTGATGGAAAAGTATGGTAAGTATATGAGAATTGTACTTTGTGTTTGGAACATATCAAACTTACTGGTTTTTTAACCCTCAACAGGTTCACAAGAACTCTGCCAAGAACAGCCCATCAATGTTGAGGATGGTGGTTGCTCCAAAAATGTACAGTACAACAAGGTGACTGTTTATGGTGATGTTGATGAACCACCCCAGCATACACATAACATTCCTGAAATTGTACAGAAAAAAGCTCCTCCCATAAAATGCCACACGCGGAAAGAAGGTATGTAATATTTGTTCATTATTGTTCTCTGTTTATTATGATTGGAGTGTGATTCCACATGCAATGTTTTTCCTTTAATTGTTCATTCTTTGGTAACTTACTATTACTCTGTGAAGGAGCCAAACCAATTTTGGAAGCTGGCCTAACTCCTGAGGCAAAAGAGCCAAAAGATTAGAGGACAAATTGAGCAACATTCCTAGTACAAGTGAGGGAGTGCAGAAATCACCTGATCCTTACATTCCTTCTGACACCATACCAGAACCATTTGAAGAAGGTTAGAATTTCAATATCTTACTATCACATTCTAACTGATGAATGCTCAATATTTGGGAAGGAGCAAAGTAGGTATACATCTTTCTTCAGCAATGTGCATTGATGTACTGCAATGTGCATTGATATTCAGCAATGTGCATCAATGTTCAGTAATGTTTAGGCAACTTTGTAAAATTGTTTGTCCTCAGCAAACATTTGAACCTTGTCTGTTGAATGTTGTCTTTTAGACAAGGTTCAAATGTCTGCTGCGGACTATCTGCCAACTATTCAATAAATGCCTGCCTCTAATAAAGGCTCAGGCTCAGCACAGGCTGAAGTAAATAGGCGCTGGCTTCTATTATTAGCTGGGGGAGGGGGGGGCACACAGGGGGAAAACTTTGGGGAAGGGAGGATTTGTGTGGCAACATTTTTCTTAGACCTGGCAGTATTTCTATACAATCCTCAATCCTCCAAAATCCCTTCCACTTCACAAAAAATGCCCTTGTCTGCTGAATTTCAAAAGAAATAAACCACCCTGAAGTACTCCTACTTCAGTATTTTAATTTTTCCCAGAAAATTCCTTTCTCCCTTAATTCCTCAGGAAGCACTTTCCTGTTTTTCACCTGGCTAACGTATTCAGTTGCCTTTGAAAATGCCACCAAAATGGTCATTTGATGTTGCCTATAAATAAATGCTGTGAAATACACACAAAAAAACATCTGGTGAAGCAGCTGCTTGTCAGTATGGTGTTGACCCAAAAAGAATAGGAGAGTGGAAGAAGCAATGCAGAAGTCTGGTGTCTTTAAAAGTGCTGGAGAAAGGGGGAAACAGAAAACAATTGGAAGGAGGCGGAACCAAGAAAGTTAGTGAAGAACTGGAGGACTGCATATATTCCTGGATTCTGGAGCAGAGGCAAAAAAGTGTCCGTGTTTCAAGGAGGATTATCTGTGTCCAGGCCAGATTGTTTTTCAACAATGTGATAGATGCAGAATCAAGGAGAAAGGATACTTTTCTTGCAAGTTCTGGCTGGTTGCAAAAATTTATGCAGAGAAATTCCTTATCTCCAAGACGTAACACAAGTGTGGCTCAAAAAAATCCACATCAACTGACAGAAAAAGTTGTTTTGTTTGTGATGTGGACTTCAAATCTGAGGATTTCAAAAGAGATTGAAGAATGCAACATTATTGGAATGGATGAAACATCAATTTGGTTTGACATGCCTGGTCAGACAACCATTAATTCCATTGGAGAAAAAACAATCACTATCAAAAAAACTGGTCATGAGAAAGATCATTTCACCTTAGTGCTTGTTGCAAAAGGTGATGGAACAAAGATGAAGCCATTTGTAATTTTCGAAAGAGGTGTGAGGCAAGTTACAAAGTTACAACAAGATGTTCAACTTCATGGAGCCATCATAACCTGTTCTGAAAATGGATTGATGAATGAAGATCTTGTAGTGCAATGGCTGCAGAAAGTTTGTGGAAAACTTGCATTCAAAAAAAGACTTCCGGTTTGGGACTCCTATTGTGTGCATATCAGTGAAAATACTAAAAGGGAGCTGAAAAAGTACAACATGGAAACATCAGTCTTTCCAGGGGGTTGTACAAAATATGTGCAACCAGCTGATGTTTCATGGAACAAATCACTGAAGGACAAGGTTTGAGCATCCTATGAAAAGTGGATGTCTGTTGACAAGGAGAAAGAACTCACTCAAGGTGGAAATTTGAGGGCCCCTTCAAGGCATCTGATGGTTACCTGGATAATTGCTGCATGGAATGAAATCTCAACTGAGCAAATTCAAAATTCTTTGAAAATTTGTGGAATTACCACTTTAACTGATGGCTTTGAGGATTCCTTGATTCATTGTTTTAAAAATAACCAGCCTTGTTTTGAAGGAAAAGACAAATTATTGGCAGCAAGAACAGAAAATAATTTGAGAAATGCGGTGGAAGAGGAAGATGATACTGAATCCAATAAACGCAAGGGGGTACAGAGGCTTCTTTTGAATGAATGCCCAGGCGTTTATTGGAGCAAATACAGTATACCTACTTTGCTCCTTCCCAAATATTAAGCATTCATTAGTTAGAATGTGATAGTAAGATATTGAAATTTTAACCTTCTTCAAATGGTTCTGGTATGGTGTCAGAAGGAATGTCAGGATCAGGTGATTTCTGCACTCCCTCACTTGTACTAGGAATGTTGCTCAATTTGTCCTCTCAATCTTTTGGCTGTTTTGCCTCAGAAGTTGGGTCAGCTTCCAAAATTGGTTTGGCTCCTACACAGAGATAATAGTAAGTTATCAAAGAATGAACAATTAAAGGAAAAACATTGCATGTGGAATTACACTCCAATCCAGAAAAACAGAGAACAATAATGAACAAATATTACATACCTTCTTTCCGTGTGTGGCGTTTTATGGGAGGAGCTTTTTTCTGTACAATTTCAGGAATGTTATGTGTATGCTGGGGTGGTTCATCAACATCACCATAAACAGTCACCTTGTTGTACTGTACATTTTTGGAGCAACCACCATCCTCAACATTGATGGGCTGTTCTTGGCAGAGTTCTTGTGAATCTGTTGAGAGTTAAAAAACCAGTAAGTTTGATATGTTCCAAACACAAAGTACAATTCTCATATACTTACCATACTTTTCCATCAGAGTAAGAACTTGGCCCTTCAATGATTTTCCAATGAGGAGTATCTGCTGAGGAGCTAGGACACCACCTGTAAAAATGTCTAGCATTTTATCATTGTGAACAATCTCACCATCCAATGTTTGAATGTCAGCAACACTTCTAACATAATGTTCTTTCATCATGAAGTTGGAAGTCATGATGGTATGCTTGAAACACTTCATCATGTCAGCTATAGATGTTGGGTTTATTTCCATTGCAATCCACTGTTCATGCAAAATTCTCTCCTCATGCGTGTAAAAACAGTTTCCATGGAGGGGGTTCCTTTTACTTCTAGGAAATTGTCTGATGTACTACATTTGTTCACAGTGCTCCTTCCATTTGCAAACAAATACTACGTTTTAAACTTTACAACTGCGTCGTCAAACTACAAGACTAACAACTTTGTCCTTAACTTGTTATTAGTGGTTCAGTCGTAGGTTCCAGGACATAGATGAGATCCTTTACCGTACTGAATTAAAGGTATTGCTGAATATTTCTTACTTTTCCTTCAGTACACTTATGTTGCTATCCTCTTAATCTTATCTGTGACTTTGATTGACGCATACAATTAGTTGCAGTTGTGTTACATGAAGCTGTGCAGCATCTGATCCCAATGAAGACAAGAACAAAAATGGTGGAGATTGATGCTTTATTGATGGATGAAGAAATCCACCAAAATGTGGTGTGTATCATCTCATCCTCGTTTACTTGCATATGTTACAATAAAAAATTTAACTATCTTTCATGTCATTCATATACTCATTCACACAATCTATCTTATACATCATACCGGTGCTGTGGTCAGAATGCCATCAAATCAAGTCTGGGATTATGATGCAAAATTTGAAATGTTGACGCAGCAGTTTGATGTTCTGATTGTTGAAACAGGAATTGAACAATAATCACCAAGTCAGCATCCAAGGTCCTGTATCTACTCTAGGAAATGGCATGACTTAATTATTTGATGAATACGAAATCCATCAAAATGTGGTGTGTATCATCTCATCCTCGTTTACTTGCATATGTTACAATAAAAAATTTAACTATCTTTCATGTCATTCATATACTCATTCACACAATCTGTCTTATACATCATACTGGTGCTGTGGTCAGAATGCCATCAAATCAAGTCTGGGAAAACAGTACAAAGTTTACCTTTCTCCCTGAAGCATTTCATGCACCAAAGGATGGCGCAAACTATATGGGCAAAACTGTATCACACTTACTGTCACTGAAATGATGAAGTACAAGCAGAAACCTAGCCAAGTTCCTGAAGCAAGATTTCAGAATCACCCATGTAGCTTGAAGCTTGACTGGAGGGTGTGTCCATTTGAAATTTTGAGGATGATGCCGGCGGCATTAACTACTTCTGGGACAACATTATCCAAGGGTGTTCTGTAGGATGCCCTGAAAACAGTAATTTTTGGATTGAAATGTAAGTCTGGAGGGTGTGTCCATTTGAAATTTTGAGGATGATGCCGGCAGCATTAACTACTTCTGGGACAACATTATCCAAGGGTGTTCTGTAGGATGCCCTGAAAACAGTAATTTTTGGATTGAAATGTAAGCCTTGAACAGAAGTTATTCTTGTTCACTCACCATCATTCATTATACTTTCTGCCTGGTTCACAAGTTGGAATGCATTTAAACCAAATGACTCCAACCCTTGAACCACTGTTAAGCTGTTATTGTATGAGGTCCCAGCTGCTGGCAGTGGCAGTGTGTCACTGTCACTCATCTGTACATCATTTGATTGAGAGTGCATCACTCCCATTTGTACCATGACTAGTTCTGCATAACCATATTATAATTTATACAGGGTTTATTACAAAAAATTGGAATAATATTAGGAAAAGGATCATATGCCAACATGACAGAGAAATATTGACAGTTTCACCTGATGACAGTTTCCACCATTGTAATTTTTTTTTTGGATGGTCATTGCACTCCAAAGAATTGTATGGCTCTTCTTCACTAGTCAAGGCTATATCCACAGGTCTTTGCTGGATATTCCGTTTATGGCGTCAGGTAGTGTCATCAGAGGTCACACCTTGATGTAGTCCACTTTACACTGCCTCCTCCAGTCTTTCTCATTCACAGCCTGCTCATATATTCTGCGTTGGTTTGGATCTGAGAGAGTACTCAGCCAAGGCAACAGGATTATATTTTCATCCCTTGGTTGTTTTGGACATTGTTGAATTTCCTGGGACATACCCTATATATACCAACACGAGTTCTGCTTTCAAGAAATCAAAAATTGCAGTATTTTGAGCAATACTCAAAATGAACATAGCTGCTGGACCATTGCAAGTAGCCTGCAATGTGCAATCTGAATATTGCAAGGTTGTAAAAACCAACATTGCTGCACCATGGCATGTCCTCACTTCCACTTAAGGAATATGAAAATTTACATCATCCAAACGTTGCAAGTGGTCTGCAATGGTCTACAATGTAACTATGATCATTGCAAACTGTGAGCAATGCTGTAAATTGTATCCCCAAGTAATACCATGCACCTATTTTTTAGTGACTCTAAAACCATAAAATTTCAAAAAAAGATTGACTTTAGAAATGAATTGAACATGAATCTGATCAATTTTCAAATTTTTCAGTAAAAAAATGTTTTCTTGGTAAATTTGTCACACATTTCTCAATTAGAATCAAGTATAAATAACAATAAACTTCCGAAAACTTCTTGAAAATTGTGTACCTGCTTATGATGCGCACCCCCTTTTTTCTTCTGCAATTTGAGAAAAAAGGTGCATATGGTACTTGAGTATATATACAGTATTTCAATTCAATTTGCTTTGTACAAACAGTATGAATACTGGAGTTTTCAGAAGTTTCCTAACAATATGAAGATACCAGATAACCAAGAACTGCTTGCTCCTTTTTGTTCTAGATATTTGACAAATCTGTTCACCTCACTACATGTACCACTTCACATCAAGTACTTTGTGTATTGTGTTGAGTCACAAAGATCCTTAGCTTAATTTGCAAATTCCTGAAAATCCATTCAATCAATACACAGATAAACAAATTAGTAGACAATAACATACAAAACAAGACAATATGCAAATCAAACAGGATATAGTAAGGGTGAACACCCCTTCAAGGAGGAAACAAGAAAGGAACATCCAGATCAAGAACAACACCATGTGTACAAATCACCCCATCTAAAGCAACAGTTGCTTTCAACCTAACATAGATTTGGGAACACTGTACAGCAATGTACATCAATGTGAAGCAATGTATATCTATGTAAAAAGAACTTGCACAATTCTTATGGCGCGTTTTTTCTTGTACTGTACTAGCATGTGCAAGACCACCCCATTATTTGAATACATTCACAGAACCTGGAACATAAGAAAAACATAAGTACTAGTTAACGGCACATGCTCTGACATTGAGAAATGCAGAATTTTCAGAATCATAAATGCAAAGTAAGGAATGATGCCAAAACAGAAGGTACTATACTTCAAATTTGCAAAACTAAAGCTGAAAAAAACATTCCCAAATTGGAAAAAGGTCTTCCACACAATGAAGCAATGCTACACATGGCCACACATGCAACACACTGTCTGGCAGCAGCTAGTGGATTGCCCTGACTGTTTTACATATGTATAACATCTCCACACAAAAGACAAGCACCCAGCTGACCTCCATGGAGGAACTCAAACCAGCACTCACCTGCCTAGCAATTGACTTCTATGGACCACTCCCACAATACAGTGAGTGTTACTGTAATGCTTTGATAGGCATTGACTACTACTCCAAATACCTCTTTGTCCAATGACTGTTGTAATGCGTGGACAAATTGTGATGACATCACCTGGTGAGAATTCATGCCCTTGGAAGTTGTTGGCTTGTTCTTGGGATCCCCAGTTGTTCTGTTTTGTGCATTGTGGGATCTGATCCAGAGCATTGGTGATGTGGTCTGGAGTCTGGAAAACATCATCAGCTTTGAGGCAGATGGGCTCCTTGTAGAATGCCTCCATGGGGGGTACACCAGTAGTGTGATGCAGTGTGTGATTGTAGGCCTGGACAGCAGTTGGTAATTGAATGTCCCATTTGGTTGATTTTCCTTTTGTCAGCTTTGCCTGTATTTGCCTCAGAGTCTGGATGGCACACTCACATGCCCAATTCCCTTCAGGGTTCAGGTTTATACATTGCCAAACATGTTGGCACTGCATTCTTGAACAGTGCTCTCACAGGGGAGCATTTATTGCTCACAAAACATTGGGTGTACCATTCCAAACTGCACCCTACAAGGCATTTCAGAATGGCCTTCATCTCCAACAGTGTTCTCAATACAATGAATAAAACCTGCCATAATTGCAAATACAACTCCTATTGATAATAAATAATGAGAATGAGCAACTACATGGACTGACAATGTGTCCTGGAATGATTCCCTCAGAATGCCACAGCAGGGGGGGGGGCATTAGCTCAAAATCCTAACCATTGAGAGAATGGGTTGCAGAACTCATTGGCATGCTGTTTCCCTCAACGTTTCAACACCCAAGATTATTTGTACACATCACATTGCATCACAGTACATTATTTGCTGGGCATGCGCAAAAAAAATGCTTTTGACTTTCCAAGTGGCTCTCCTTGTGCAATTTATTCAAATTGAATTTTGTTTTAATGGCCTTCAATCTCTGTGAGAAATTGCTATCTCTCACAGTGTGGCTCAATTTTTTTTTGGAAAATGAAATTTTATTGGAATCATGATGTATAACTTTTGGTTATTTTGTTAGGATTTTGAAAATCATAGTTGTTATCTATTTTTGGGAATTTGTAACTGTTTCAGTTGTCTTCAGTCAGAAATGTAAATTTATTTTTCTGTCTCCTTGGATCCAATTTTTTAACGGAAATTCAACTTCTACAATAAACATTACGTAAAATGTTGCAATATTTTACGTGCATCTCATGATTTGGAATATTAAAGTTTTTCAATTTAGCTAATCTGCATGATTTTCAGGATGAGTATGAAAGTACATGAATATTACGAATTTCACGAAGTTTTACTTCATTTTGAGTCAAAATATTCAGCTCTTGTCTTCATTCACTGTACCATAAATTGAATATAGAACATAAATTTTGCTCAACATCAAAAAGTTCCCTTTCCTTACAGGGAATAACTTCATTTTCATCTGCAGTACGACCTCATTGCAACAAATACCAATACTGTACCTCCAAAGTTTCAGCGACACACAGTTTTTCTTTTAAAAATTAGGGAAGGCCAAAAGAATAAGTTTAATATATTATATAGGCAGGTCTGATGTGAAAATTTTTTTCCAGTCATTAATTTTGAAATGTTCGCATAACAGATATTTTCAACGCAACAAACTTTTTCCTAAGTCTCGAAAAGTTTGTTGTAACAAGATTTTACTGCAGCAGAAAAATAAATGGTGTAAAATTGAAACATCCAGACAAGAATACTGTATTTAAAATCTATTTCTCATCTGAAAAATCTTTTCCAGTCATTAATCTTGGAAGGTTTCCATAACAGATAATTTTAACACCACAAACTTTTTCTGAAGTCTCAAAAAGTTTGTTGTAACAAGATTTTGCTGTAGCAGAAAAGTAAATGTTGTAAAATTGAATCAGCAAGACAAGAATACTGTAATTCAAATTCATTTCTCATCTGAAAAAATGTTTCTAGTCATTAAATTTGTACAGTAATTTTCGCATAACAGATAATTTCAACCCAACAAACATTTTCTGAAGTCCCAAAAAATGTGTTATTGTAAAGAGATGTTACTGTAGCAGAAAAGTAAATGTAGTAAAATTGAAACAGCGAGACAAGAATACTGTAATTCAAATCCAATTCTCATGTGAAAAATCGTTTCCAGTCATCACTCTTGAAATGTTTGCATAACAGATAATTTCAATATGAAAAACTTTTTCTCAAGTCCCAACAATTTTGATGTATCGAGATTTTACTGTAGCTTCAAAAAATTTAGTAAAACTGGAAAAGCGAGACACTTAAATTCGAATCCAAATGAGTTGAGCTTGCATTTGCGTCTCTAAGCATCCGGATCTTATTTCCCATCGTCTCAATTTTCTCCGAATCTTTGCGGTTTGAAAACAAAAAAAACCGGTCTCTTCAGAATTATTCTAGGCCATCGTTTACATCAATATTCAGTGCATCAGTAATCCTCTCTTCTTTTTCCAATGCTTCGAAGAACCGGCTCCTAGGTTTTGAGCAGGAGGCAGTGAAATTTTATGTGGACCCGTTCCTACTGCCCGTGTGCTGGAATGCGGACGAAGGAAGTGGCGGGAAAAGAGAGGAAACTAAGAGAGTTACTGAGTGAGTGTGTGTAAGACCTGCAGCAGCAGAAAACACAGCACCAGGCTCTGGCTGGTTTCTTCCTTTTCCCTCAGTCGAGACCCGGTTCCCGTCGGGACATGAGCCAGGTTCTTATGAGGTGAAATATTGTGTGTAAAAGAGTGTGTTAGTGAGTTAGTGAAAGGTATGCTGTACTGTACTGCATAGCAAGCAGGGGGTTTTTATTTTTCAGAAATGAGATAAACAAAATTGGTTTGAAAGAATAAATGTGATGTGTGGCCTGAACTTCAGAAATACCATGGTTGGTTCATGACTTTTATGAGACTTGTTGAAATAGATCCAATTGAGTTTAAACAATTCCCAACAAAATGCCCTACTCCCATAAACCCATCATTTGGCAACACTTTAATGCTGTCCAACATACTCTCCCATCAATTTCAGGGCATTTTTTCATGTGGTAAATCCAACAATCAAAACAGTGCAAAAAATTGATTTTTCTAGTTAGTGAAGCTGCTCTTTGAAAGCAGAGATCAGGTTGTTCTTCACTGTAGGGAACAGCCAGAGAATAAGTCCCAGGGTTGCCTAATCAACTAACAGAACCTAATTTGTGGCATGGATTTGATCATTGGATGTATTGCATGAAGAAAATGCATTGAAATCAGAGGAAAGTATGTTGAACAGTATGGAAGTGTTGCCAAATGATAGGACTATGAAAGTAAGATATTTTTTAAATAGTTGAAACTGAGTTGGATCTATTTCAAAAATTCTCTCAACTTATGAAGCAACCCTTGTACTGTATTTTCACTTGTTAGGCTGCACACTTCTGTGAACTGTATTTCAGATTTATATATAGGGTCTAAACTTTGGCCCTGTCACAAAAGGAGCATGAATACTGCTAATGCAGTTGTACATCTTCAAGTTAAATTCCAAGGGACCAGTAAAAAAAAAAGTTTCATTGGGGGAACCAAGCAGTTTTGTGGAGGGAAATCAAGAAATAATCGCAGGAAGTTTTGATCAATGATTTTCTGGGCTTCACATTGATTTTTAATGAGTTGAGAAGATGCTGAAGTTGGAGGGAAGGGTTCATTTGTCCAAGGAATCTTTCACTTCCTTTCAAAGCTCATCAAGTTGTCTTTCTTGCTTTTCTCTTTCCTGAGAAATTAAAGTGAAAATACAAAAGGCGGATGTAATTTGTGCATCAAGAGTGTCAGTAAGTCAAGTCTTGTTTTCCCATAGACTTACATTATATGATCTTTACTTGGTGTTTTATGGGAGAAATATTCTTCAGAATTCCATGAAAAATTGTTTGCCACTGGAAAGTGATTCTGTGAATATCTTTTCAGCTCAATCAGAACAGTTGGAGCATTGTATATTTTAACTCTGTACAGTAAATTTGGATGTTGTCATCTGTAAAAATAACATTCAAGTCAGCACAAAGAGAGGAAGAAGTCCCTCTATGCTATAGGTAATTTTTTAATTAGCTTCATAGATGGGAAAATGATGGAAGAAATACCACAGACTTTTTCTTGCATGGATCTTAAGGTTGTAAATATCTGTTTCTTGCAATTAAGCCTAGTAAAAGTCAATTTTCCTTGACATGTATTGTCAATTTTATCACACAATGTCTACATGTTGTGTCAGTGTCTGTATATCTGGCCTTTTTATTGAAAAATAAATGTCCATATGTCAAATTGTCCACATGTCAAGTTGTCCGCATGTGGGGGTCTCACTGTATGCTGTGTTAGAAATATTCAATTATAATACTTGTGTGCTTTCTATTGTTTTCTATTCAAGGCATTAAGTACAGAAATTTGTGTAATTTTTCTTGGCCGTAAGAGAATATTTTGTGCAGTTTACCTCTGCCAATATTTAGAAAAATGATGAAGGATGTTATGATGTTTTGTATGTGTATTACAATGGATCAAGAGAGGAATGAAATCATGGTAATGCTTCCATCTCAAACAGTCCTTATCTCAAAATTCTCCCTGTCTCAAATTGTCCTTGTATCCAAAATTGTATGTCTTGAATTATCCCTGGCTTCAAAAGTTTCCTTCTCAAACTGGACCTGTCTGGAATTGTCCTAGATCCACCAAATTCATAATATCCTCTTTACTGTGCAGTTTATTGATGTTACAGTATTTGATGACATTTCAAAAAACCATCATTACAACACAAGTGGGCGAATGACTTGGAGAGATAGTTCAAAGATGTCGCTAATGTGTTGACCTGTCCTTTTTGAAAATACTGTGCGATTAGGTACCTTATGCATGCTAATCCAGGCCGCGTACTACAGTTAGATGTACCCGGAGTTGGTGTAGCTATTTCAAGAAAACAAGTGTACTCTCCCTGATGTGTGCTGTGTATGCCGCAAGTGTATTCGAAATTTGGAGATAATGATATGGCTTGTCAAAAAATATGTCGAGTCATTCTATTTGGTTTGTTAACTTTTCTCTATTCTCAAGTATTTAAGAAACCGTTAGATTATGTTGCTTAGCAGAAGAAGTCAGTGGGTGACTAGCAGGTGAAAATGCTAGATTTTTCACGCTTTCACTTTTATATAATCGCCTCCAACTGGAAAATACTGTGGGGCCCCAGGATGTGGACATGCCTTGGGGTCTTGGCTACAAACTTAATCCATTCCTGAGCAAAGTTTGTTATCCAAATCACATTTTTCCCTGAGAGAGTACAGAACAGAAATAATTTATATTGCTTCCAGAACTTCAAAGAAGCACATGAAAAGCAATGAAATACTCACCTTAAATATGTAAATGGGCTTAAAATTCAAGAATATTTATTGAAAAATTAGAAGAGAAGCTCGAAGAAGTGTTGATAAAGACATGAGCCGAAGAAGGATGCCAGAGAGAGAGCAGGTTGAGTCAACACTTTCTGCACACAAAAAGCAATCAGTGAATGTCTTTGGGCATCTCATTCAATCCTTTCTCACAATTTAATCACTTTGCATTTCTGTACACTCCATCCAGCAGTAAGCCCAATTCTCTTGAATTGGAAGCAAATTGAGAGAACTTTTAAGGAATATTTATGCAAAAAATACTATGGAAATGTTAAAATAAAAGTTGAAACCATTCAAGAATCCTTTCATTTTTTCATTCAAACCTGAATCTCTAGAAGAGCAAGAAATGTCTGCTGGGAAATATATGGTTTCCACTTCAGACCCAAGGAGGTGGGCATTTTTGGGGGGGGGAGGTGGCTGCCTTTGCAATCAAAGTTTGTAAACCAAGTCATGGTGTGTTATCCAAGGCAGCTGAGTCCAAAATGTAAAGTTTCTTATCTAAATAGTTGTTTAAACAGGGCATTTTTTAACCAAGACCCCATTGTAATTGGTGCATTCACCTTATTCCTGTGTTGCAGTGTCCAAGTGTCGAATCATCTTTTGAATTTCAAGCAAGTCATGTTTAATTTGTTCTCTTGTACAACAAAAATAATCCTTAGAATTGTTTTCTCAACTACATGATGTAGAAAATAATTGTGCAGAAAGGCACACAGAATCTGATATTTTGGCATCAAAAGGAGCTCATGAGGCAAAAAAAGAACAATTCCACCTTTACTCTGCTCAGATTATGAAAAACTTTTCTCTAAAAAGAAGTGCAAAATCAACCTGTTTTTTCAAT
This sequence comes from Notodromas monacha, assembly GCA_905338405.1. NCBI lineage: Eukaryota > Metazoa > Arthropoda > Ostracoda > Podocopida > Cyprididae > Notodromas > Notodromas monacha. The sequence goes on along the minus strand of CAJPEX010001447.1, from coordinate 33,934 downwards.
TAAGAATTTGAGTAATTTTATTTTGAAAATTAACTTACTGTTTGTGAATATAAATAGCTGAATTTGTTAAAGAGATAGGAGAATTTACAAAAATTTTAATATCAATTTTTTCTAGAAATGTTGGAAAAATGCGTGTTCCAAGGCATTTTCCAAGATTTTTTTTTTCGATTTTAAGTGTGCCCAAGCCGAATCGTTCACATGTCGGGGTCCCAGCACTTTATGAGCTCAAATATGAAATATTTTGAAAATCAAGGGGACCAGCCTATTTTAGTATAGGTATTCTACTTTTTTGGGGGGGGGAGGGTGAGACTCATTTTTTGCTATATTTGAACTGATTTTGTTTCTGATGAGTCCGTTATTTTTTTTTAAACACTTGGTATCCTTAATTTCTGACAAACAATAAGCTACGTTTATTTAGGTGAATGAGCTTGTGTGTGTGTGTGTGATGTGGAGAGAGAGTGAAACGGTTGAGTTTTTTCTCACGCTCGCTTCTTTCTCACTGGCTTGTTGAAGGATCAAGTTCATTGATATAATAAATTTTTCTTTCTTCTTATTTTTTTAATTCTTATCACACCGCTTATTGTTTGCCCTCCTGGCACGATAAAGCGCGAATGTTCCGTCTCGTTCTGGCCTATTTACTTGACTATTGATGTGAGTTTAACTCGGGGTTGAGCTTCGATTCCTGTGTAAACGGAAGTCAGGTCTTTTCAATCGGTGTGAAACACGAGAATTGTCACCTTATATATATATTTTTAACGAGGGATGAATTGATTCAATAAGTACAGAAGAAATTGACCTTTCACTTTGAGGTATGAAGAATGAACATCCCACAGTTACCAAAATGAGATTCAAAAAGATTCGGGACTCTTGAAATTTGATGAAAAGTTTCTTTCCAAAATCTTGGATGACCAAGATGAACTGTTTGTTTTACATGATTTCTCCTCAAAGATTATGTCCAAATTGTTCAATCAACTAAAACTTATCTTGGAGCAGGTTAAACACCGAGCGCTTTAATTTTGTGTTGGTTGACTGAATTATAATGTAATTGTTTCTACTGATATTATCTTTTTGTGCGACTCCACGCGCTATTTTATTTTTTTTTTCAATTCCATTTCTTGGTGTAAAAATTCTGGGGAATTGAAAGTAATTTTTTTTTAATTTTCGAGAAAGAATATCCTGTATAATTTCAAGTGCGTTGTTTCAAAAATCGCGTATAAAATATCCAGTGATGCGCTGCTTCCGCATTATTTTTGCATATTCCTCTGAGGCTCGGCTTCTTCCGTGAAGAGAATATATATATTGCATATTTTCTTCCGTGAAGAAATGCAATAAATTTCATCTTTCATTATTTATTAAAAATGAAATTCGTTCCTTCGGTTCGAGTGAAATTGATTGCGATTGAATCGCTTCTTCTCAAAGTGTGACGAAACGTGGCTGATTTTCTTGAAAGCCGTGTTTTTTTTTTTTTTGAATGAGTGAGTGAGTGAGTGCAAAAAAAGAAACGAAACGAAATAAGAAAGATTGTTCCGCCTGGAATGTGCGCATCACTTTCACCATCAGAGGGTGAGTTTCATACGAAATTTCATTTTTCTCTCTTGCTTTTTCCGGCAGCAAAATTGTTTTGCTGGTTTCGCTCTCGGGAAGCAAGAATGTGCACTTCGGTTGTGCCAAATATTCATTTCCGAGTCACAACCCAGAGAGTAATTTTTTTTTATTGTGGCTTGAATTATACGCAGTCGAAGTTGAGTACGCAGAAAATGATACGAGTGAGCGAGAGTTTTTTATTTTTATAGAAAGAAAAATCCGTCTGTCTAGTGTTTTTCGAAATAGTTTTGACACACTTTTTCTTCAGTGGATACACTGATGGAAAAGAACCCTTGAGATTTTGTGCTCGTGAAAATTTCACTGGGGGAATTTTAAAAAAATAAAACCTTGAAAGCAGTATTTCGAGAGAAATCTATAATTTTGGTCACTGCGTATCTCTATTTTTATTTGTTCATCGTGTGAAGTTTTTTTGCGGAGAATTGTCGTGATTTAAGTATTAGACACATTTATCGTACCCCAAATTTAGCGGCCATTGTACTGAGAAATCATCTGCTTCTTGGAATTCGGCATGAAACTTATTTGCAATTTTAGCACACAATGTCCACATGTCAAGTCAGTGTCCTTCTGTTGAGGTGTCTGCATCTGGGGGTCTCACTGCTATGTACAGTAACTTACTTATGCATTCAGCAACCAAAACACAAGACTGATGAACTTTCATATTTCACCAAGTATATGTTATGAGGCAGTTTCATTTTATTCTTCATAAAAGCCTTCTTGCAAAGTAAAAAAGAAAGTCATTAACTATGTAAAACACAGTGGCTGTTGCATTTTTTAAACCGAGAATAGGGATTCTCCCTCGAAGTCTCTGGGGAATGCATTTTTGCAACCTCCGAAGTCATTTATTTCCAGAAAAAAATCTCGGTTTCGTGACTAGAAAATAAAAATAACTCTGGAGTTCATGTTTCTCCACATCATCCGTAAATGAGGAAAAAAAACGTTAACAATAAGTGAACTCTGAGAAAGTATACCCTGTTTTTAATTAACACAGTTTTTATTAACTCACTTTCTTGTCTGTTTGTTTGTCCGGATCAAATTTTGCAACTCAAATTTTGCTCACTTCCCGACTAGCTAGCAAGCTGAAACTTTCAGGATAGCTTAGAAACTGATGACAATGCAATCTTTTGTGAAAAGAATAATTATAAGAATATTTTTAAAAAGAATAGTAGATTAAAAAATTAATCTAAAAAACCACGTTCATCAAGTAAGACTAAAAAGTACAAAAAAATTTAGTAGATTAAAAAATTAATCTAAAAAACCACGTTTTCAAAAAGCAAAAAATAACCTTAAATGTGGTGCACATGGAGATTGTTGGGAAGAAGTGAAATACAAATGAAATAGATGCGCACCACATTTAAGGTTATTTTTTGCTTTTTGAAAACGTGGTTTTTTAGATTAATTTTTTAATCTACTAAATTTTTTTGT